>JAWHQI010000044.1:13300000-13582149 GCA_033032865.1 Dactylorhiza incarnata
TCAAGTAGGGATTTAACACACAATTCAACAAACAAAATTGACTCAAGCTAGAAAACGCGCACAAATCTGAAATGGGGAGGGCTGAATGGGTATTCGGAGGACTTTTGGAAGCAGACGTGAGGCCCGGGGTTGGAATTTTGCCTCCGGATGTATCTTAGATTGCTGGACAGCACTGGTTGATGTTGGAATGGACTTCTCTAGCAGCTGGTAGAGGCGGGCTGCTGCTGAATGATGGCCGGCTGGAGGTAGGAGGGCTATGACAGCAGTAATTATGATTTGGAATGTAGATTCCAGCCGCTGGGACTGAAATCAAGCCCTGGCAGTTTTTTGGGTGGGCTGTATGTGGGCTGGATGGGGTGTAATGGGGCTGCCGGGTGCTGTTTTCAGGGACCAGTTGGAGGATGGTTCCACGGGAGAGGAAGTGGGAAAGGTTACTAGAAGGGGTAGAGGGGATCGGTTTGGAGAGAGGGAGGGGACAAATGGTTTCACATGTGAGGAGAGTGGGGTAGGCTACTGGGCGGAGAGGTAGGGGGACTCGGTTTGGAGTGGGGGGCATGGGAAGGTGGATCCACATGAAATGCTATGGGAGGGGGGGCTGTGGGGGAGGAGGTGGGAAGTGGAGATAGTGGAGGAAATTTAGGAGATCTTAAATTTTCGGAGGGGTGGAGTTAGTGGGGTACTGGGGGTGGTAGTTAAGGTGGTTATAGGGTGATGGCTGGCTGGAGGTGGTGTTGGTGTCTGGAGGTGTTTTCCGGCGATCATTGGAAAAGTGAAACAGATGAGACTTGAAGGGTGGTGGTGGAGGCTTGCCAGAGGTGGCCGGTGAAGGTTTTCCGGTGATCGCCGAAAACTGAAAGAGGAGAGAATTGGAGAGGGGAGTGTGGGCTGTTTGGAGGGATATGGGGGTTGGTAGGGGTGTGGCCGGCTGGTGGTTTAGGAGGGTTGGTTGGGAGTTTCAGCTGATGGAAGAGGGAGGGGAAAGGGGACTGCCAGCTGCTGGAAGTGGGGGCTGGGATAGGGTGACTGGCTGGTGGTACGATGTTGCTTGGCTATGAGGGATAGGGGGAGGGGTAGAGGAGGCCGACTGTGGAGGGGCTCACGGAAAATTGGAAAAGGAGATGTGAATGAGTGTTGGCCGTCTGCTAAGGGAAATGAGGAGGTCCAAGTTTCACACCTGGAGTTCCGGCTTCAGCACCGGATGATCAAAAGCAAGACTTCTTTGCTTCAACTTTCAATACCATTCTAAGGAGCCATCTACCTCTATATATAGACTGGAGAGGGGCAATGAACGGTCGTGATTCTCCGTTCGTTGTATCCCTCAAAACAAACAAAAATACAATGAAAATTAAAAAATACAAAGAACAAAAAATGTTACGACCAACTATCCACTCGAGATGAGCAGCATTGATCGTCACTGTGCCTGAGGTCGGCGTGAATAGACCCTAACGGGCCTTGTGGCATGACCCTCATCATATTGCCTTTGCATTTAATGTACGTTCACCACGTAGGTCGTGTGGACCACATTAGCCATTGGACGACATATACATTGTCTTGTCCATGCTGAAAATGGGTGGCCCGCCTTGTGGGCGTGCCTTGGAGATGACTGACCCATAGAAGGGGATTGGTGAGGCAATACTCCCTGAGGGTGCCTGCCCAAAAGGGAGAGGAAACATCCTGTGAAGAGCTTCCCGAGGAGCGATTCTATGGGAGGGGCCTTTAGGTTGGGCCCTACACGTGGAATGAGTCTTTCCCGAAGTGTTTCTCCACGGTCATGATCCTGCAAGCAGAGTCGACATGTGATGTTGACATACTTATTGAGAGAATAGATATGGGCCCGAGGAGCGATTCTATGCTTATATGTTTACAACATAATGTATTTTGGAACTAATCTAAAATAAGTAAAGGATCTTAAGTTGAAAAGGATGAGGATTTTGAGATGATTGATCTTTGGCTTATTCAAATATTTTCTTGGCATTCAAGTTAGACAAGCAAAATGAGAATTTTTTTTGTCGTAAAAGAATGCATATTGAAGAGTTTGTAAAAAAAATTCATATGACAAATTGCAAATCAATTGGCATGCATATTGTTGGGAACAGTGTCCAGCAATGTTCCTGATTTGAAGAAGTGCTCAGGTCAATGATAAAAACAATATGTATTTGATGGTATGCTTAGTTTATACTTGCAGAGAATAAATCATGTGTCCAGTATTTCTCCAATCTCACTAAGTCTAAAATCGTCGAGAAGGACTGGACATATCGTCGAATAAGCACACATACATCGTCGAGATTACTCTCAGAGTTAATCAGAAGTTCATGTCAGTTATCGTCGAAATAATATGGACAATTCGACGATATCGTTGTGACATCAAAGCACACACGATGATATCGTCGTAAGAACAAGAAGAATCGATCAAAGTCCAGTATCGTCGTGCCAACCAGAATCACACGACGATATCGTTGTGAGGTCTAAGAAGACTTAAGTCAAAGTATTCGGCATTGTCGACGACTTCGTCGTAAAGAAGGTCAGCCGTCGAAAAGGCTAAGGGAGAACTCGTGAAGACAACTTATAGAAGAAGAATCGCCTATCGTCAGAATGATCAAGACGATATCGTCGATAAGACAGTATGGTTTCAACGATATCGTCGATAAAGCAGAATGGTTTCGACGACATCGTCGAGAAGACCGCAAGTTGTCATCAAGGTTACGGCGACATCTTTAAGATGACTTCATATCGTCGTAAGTGCAAGTACAACTGAGATATCGTTCTCTAAAGAAGACTTGAAGATTTGCCCAAGTCCAAGATGGATCGGCGTAACGACAAGTTCTGTCGTCGAGACATTGCAAATGTCGTCGAGACAGATCACGACATTTCAAATCGCGCTGTCTGCATTTAATGCCGCCGTGTGATGGTCCAATCAGCACGTGTTGTTAAAGAATGAACCTCTGTCACTTAAAGGACACCATATGAGACCGTTAGTCGTCTCCTCAGTCTTATAAAAGAGATAAGTGTCTGCCCTAATAAAAGAACAATACAACACAACAAGCGACACAGAGAATATACGCAAGAATCAATAGAACAGTAATAAGGCTGCGTGAAGAAGAAACAAGAACCTAAGAACAAATCGATCTTCATCAAGTGTTCTCCAATTTTCAGTCCAGCAACATCGGCTGATAAAGATTGTTTCAGATTGAAGAGGAATCTGTGTTGTTCAAGATAACATTCAAAAGCATTCTCTTCAAGTCCAAGAAGTCAATCTTCATCCGGCTAGAGAAGTTTTTTATTACTCTTTCTCTGTAGGGCTTTTACAAGCTTGAGTTTGTAGGATCTGTTTCAGATCTGAGCTGTAGGGCTTGAGGGCCTGGGTATTGTAGGGCCTGAGTTGTAGGGCTTGAGAGCCTGAGTATCGTAGGGCTTCAGGGCCTGAGCTGTAGGGCTTGAGGGCCTGAGTATCGTAGGGCTTCAGGGCCTGAGCTGTAGGGATTGAGGGCCTGAGTTGTAGGGCTTGCGGGCCTGAGTATTGTAGGATCTGGTTCAGATCTGAGTTGTAGGGCTTGAGGGCCTGAGATTGTAGGGCTTGCGGGCCTGAGTTTTGGCGGAGTTTGCCGATCCTAGCACACTGCTAGAAAGGCGCAGAGGGACAGTGGACTACTCAAGACATCCTGTCTTGAGGAACCACTATACATCTGGTGTTCTTGTGTGTTTTGCTTCTGTGTTTTGTTGGTGTGCTGTGATAGACATATTTAGTTCTTGTGCATAATTTCAAAAACAACCATACCACCTATCCCCCCCCCCCCCCTCTAGGTGATAGTTCCATAACTAACACATATGATGCCAAGTTAGAAATTATAGCTAATGATAGTTCATAAAAGGACAAGTTTTTCTATGTTTAGTTGGGTAGCTCATTTATTCCAGTGATATCTTATGTTGTGTGGTTTCAAGATTTATGCAAAATCCAACAAGGATCATCTCATTGCTGTAAAAAGAATTTTGCGATATTTACAAAAGATAAAAGAACTTAAATGAAAGAACAAAAGAGCAAGCCAGTTGGATTCATCGATGTTGATGGGGTACGATCTCTTGATGATCGTAAAAGCACAACAAACTTTTGTTTCGCCTGGAATGAGTCTTTCCCTGCTGAAGTGTGATATCATGAAGTTCATAAACCATAAATTTGTTGCATTATCATCCACCGAAGCAGGTTGGTTACATGGAATTTTAAGCAATTTGCAACATGTTCAAGATGTGCCAACACTAATGTTTTTCATATTTTTGTAAGAACATGATGACAATGGTGATGCTTAAAAACCCATTTTTTTCATGCACCCTCAAAGCATATGTAGCTTCAACATCATTTTATTCGAGAATTAGTAAGCAAGGATGAGATTCATATGAAGTTCATGAAAACAAATGAACAACCAACTGATTTTCTCACCAAGACACTTACATGGAGAAATTTGAAAGATTCAAGAAGCAATTGAAAATACAAATTACGATGGAATGCTAGGAACTAATTAGTAATTTTCAGTTCAAGTAAAAAACAATCAAAACTTGTATTTAATTGTTACTCTCTTTTTTAATGAGTTCTATTATAGGAGTTTCTTTAATAAATTGATGTAACTATTTATTCTAGGAATTTTGAACAAGTATTATAAGTATAGTATCATATATTCAAGCTATTGCAGAGAAATATAAAAAGTTTTTAGTCCTCCTTGGCCAGCACCTTCATATTCTTCTACTATATTTCCCTTTTCCTTTTTTGTTGTTGTTAATTATGCTATATTCTTCCGCTGCATACAACAATTGTTACCTACATCAATAGGAGTTTGTTAATTCAGAGTTATATCTATGATTTGCATTAGAAATCATAATCAATCTTTGATGTTGCATATGGTTTATGCTTCTTAAACCTAAGGAAGCACTTCCAGTAAAAAAAAGAATTTTGAACCTGTTTTGTTTTCCAGTTCATTGCAGTGAATAGTTTGATTCAGTGCTTTTAGATTTGGTTAAACAATTCTGATAAAGTATATACTTCGCAAGCTTTACAATTCTACTTCAGATTTTCAGGATTTTGCAAAGCCTTTACAACTTTTGCCAGCAACTCAGGTGACCACATACCCCGCGGATTGTTCCGAAGAAGTTATTGCTTCTCTGGAACTGGATCACTCAACTTCGTTATATATGATCGAGCTGCGCACGAGCAGAGATTTCGCGTCCTGTCTGAGCGATCTTAATTCCGCGATAATGATTTGTTTGATCGATGAGAATGGTAGGTCAATCTTGCAAAGGATATCTGCAATTTCGCAAGAGAAAGACGAGAAAATCTCTGAACACATCCATTTTCAGAGAGGCTCTGTCGATACTGCCGCCTTCAAAGGGCCAAAGTTAAAACAGATAGCAGCACTCTGGATTGGCCTTGAATCAGGTAAGTTTTCATTAAGTCTTCATGTTTTAGATTCTGCTTTTTATTTTATTTTTTGAATAAGAAGTAATTTATGTCTTTTGATTTAAATTTGGTGCAAAAAATGTTCAATTTTTGAGAAAGCAGTTTTAGAATTTGAACTATTTCTTATAGTTATTAATTAACTGTATGAATTAAGATTAGATTATCATATTCTATTATGAGTAATTGCAGAAATAAACTTCCCACTATTATGTAATTTTAGAAAAAAGAAATGTAATTTTAAAAAGATGACCGTTGGTCGGAACCATTATTTTATTAAGAGAGTTGATATTAGCAGTCCAATTCTCGCTATTCGCACCCCAAAAATTATAAAAATCCTAATTATATCCGCAGTCCAATTCTTGCTAATCGCATGCCATCAAATAACCTCCTTTCCATCTCTTTCTATCGTTGCCTAAACCCTAGCCGTAGTTCTATCGGTCACGTCGTTTTCCCCCCTCTTAGATTCACCATAAAAAAGAAGGAAATTATCCAGCGAAAATCTCAAAAAAGTAGTCAGCTTTCTGGTTAGAAGAAGGTTTGCATGCCATTTAACTTGATTTAGAGTTAATTCCTCTATGCATGTCATTTAACTTGTTTTTCTGCTAGGTTTTTAAATTGTTTGTCTTTAAGATGTTTTTCTAGGCTTATAGTACTTAATAAATCAGCAAAGTGTTTCGCTTATTTGGGTTGGGAGTGTGGCGCAAATATAATTTTGGACTACAAATAAAATTTATGGACAACGAATAGTGATGGGCTGCGAATAGCCAGTTCCGGACTGCTATTATCAATTCTCTTTTATTAACCTTTTATCAAATAGTGTGCGATGATGACAGTACGCGACAACCACTCGAGCGATGGCCGAGTATTATTGTTGCCGTAGACTGCGCCCACTAGTAACAAAACTCGCTAGTTCTATTGGGCGAGACTAAAATCGAAGGGCTAGGAATGCTTCGCACAAATTCACCCTGCTATCTAAGTCATTGTCAAAGTTGGAACATTTGATGCATAATCTGTAGTTTAATGAACTGAAAACTGCACTTAACAAATATTTATACAGCAACTGAAATCTTCCAGTTTTCAATTGAAGATCAGGTTCCTGGAGACTGGATGGTGTTGGTGTGAAAGTTATCGATGGCCCCGCACCTTCATCTTCTTCATCCATGCTGTATAAATTTGAGGCGAATAACATTTCGCTTGGCGATGGAGGGGGATTATCCGTCGTCGAGCTACGGCCTATCCTTGTGACCCGAACATTGAGCATCAATTCCTCGCCCGAAACTCCGGATTTCGATCCCAGGCTTATGAAAGAGGGGGGCATGAGAGAGTACGCCGCTCTGAAATTCTCGTTGCTGCTCTACGACTTCATTCTCGTCATCGCCGGAGCGGCAGTTTTGACAGTCTCGTCAAATGAGGCGAATGCGGATTCTTTTTTAGCTGGCGGGATCTGTGGTTTTCTCTACCTGCTGCTGCTTCAGAGATCGGTCGATGGATTATCCGCCCCATTGTTGTCAGATGAAGATGATAACGAAGAAACATCATTGCGAAATTATGGTGCTAATGGGCCGGCGGTGATTCTTGTGTCTGTAATATTCGCGGGGATTGTTTTGTGCAAGTATTGGTTTGGAGGGCGAAGCGTGCTGTTTTCTTCGTCGGATATTTTTATGGGAGTTGCTGGTTTTCTTACCTGTAAGATAGCTGTTGTGATGGCGGCATTCAAGCCTGTTCCAATGAGTATCGAGAAAAACAGATTTGATTAAGAAAAAACATTTGTGTGATAATGCCAAAATTGATTTGCACTTAAAATTACTCTAAAATATATTATGATGTATAAATGAACATCGTATGATGTTCTAGAAAGAACGGCGCGGAGTTGTTTTGCTTAACCTGCGATCATCGAGCAGCAGCGGATTATTTGGTGAGCCGAGCTGATTATGCGGTCGCATTATAATTTCTTTTCTTTTTTGTGGCATGTGTATGTATATCTATACTATATTAAGAGAAAAATACATTTTGGGGAAACATTAACTTTTCTATTTTGCCTCTCTTCACTACAAATTTTTATTTGTTTAATTTGCATTTTTTTTCTTTAATTCTCTCTTGTAGATAAATTTTTTTACTACAATAAAAAATGTGCTCTTTTAATAGCAAACTCACACACATGAAAAATTTGAGCGACGGGCGGTGTACAGTGCTCGGGGGTTTTGCGAGCGGCAGGAGCGCCGTTACGTCGGGATAATATCGTGCCCAGAGAGTACTGTCGCGTGGGGCACTGAGCCCCCCATGTGCACTATCACGATCGGGGTGCTGTCACGATTGACCGTAGGGGCGGAGCTCCGTGTAACTCACATACATAAAAGGGGAAAATGTGTCGTTATCCCCGCAATTTCTTTTGAGTTTTGTTAAGTCGTGACATTCTTACGGGAACATTGAACGGAGGATGTTCTTACGGGAACGGATAAACCCATGCACAATCGCTTGTACATAGAAATGGAAAAACCTACTAGAAAAAAAAAGAGGTTTTAGCTTGACAGATCCATTTGAGCTTTTTAATTTTACCTTTTATTTATTATCGTTTTGACATAATATAGTTTATTTTTTTTTAATATAATAAATTAATTTAAAATAACATAACAAAGCAGCGCATGAGATAAACTTTACCCTGTATTTTCGCTAGGTTTGCCTACATTTCACCCTTGCGGCCAAAAAACCCTAAAAATGATTAATGAAAAATATGATGGGGATTGCAACTTGGGGAGAACCCACCGGACACGATCATGAAATCGAGCGACGACAATAGCTATCATCATCTCGACTCACTGATCTCCCATGCCTTTCCTTTTCTTCAGACAAGAATTGAGGAAGCAAAGAGAATCCTTTTTCACAAGTCCGCCGCTGCATCACCGGCGGCAAGCCTTGCGGGCAAACCGGTGATCGGCAATCCCACTTGAGCAAATGACACCGGTTCATGCCGCTCCAAATTACCGATTACTTTTGACTAGCAAATATAACCGGTTCATGCTAAAAAAATACCGTGAGCCAAATTGTAACACCTCCATCCGTTAAGAAGCACATGACAGAAGGTCCGGCCGGGGCCCCACGCCATATATTACCAAACAAACGGGAACGTCACTTAATTGAAATACCAAATGACACTAAACAACGAACCTAACTCAGAGCATTCTATGCGGAAGCAAAAGAGAGAGAGAGAGACCGGATAAACCCCAAAACCCGTACCCGGGTATGTCCACTTCTAATAATAGGAATAAAAGGTTTTACACAACAAAAGAGGCACGACGGCCTTACAGTTTACCAACATCGGCGCGTAGGCCGGCCATACATGAAAAGCAAAGGACATCAAAAGGCCTTCAAGGGCCGCAGCATCACAAGCATTCTTGTCATGGCGTCGCCTAGGCGTCGCCTAAGCGACGCCTAGTCGTCCAGACGCTCGAATGTGTGCAAGGCGTTGGATGCCTTGTTATAAATTTAAAAAAAAAAATTTGAATAGACAGCGGTTTTTATAAAAACCGCTGTCTATACATACTTTAGACAGCGGTTTTATAAAAATCGCTGTCTAAAGTCATATTGTTTTCTAATATGACTTTAGACAGCGGTTTTTATAAAAACCGCTGTCAAAAGTGATTCTAAATTTTAAAACATTTTTATCCAAAAAAAAAAAAAAAAAATTTTTTTATTAACTTTAGACTGCGGTTTTTCTAAAGTCAGTAAAAAAAACCGCAGTCTAAAGTCAGTAAAAAAAAAATTAGCAAAAAATAAATTTTTTTTTTTTAATTTTATTAACTATAAAAAACCGCAGTCTAAAGTTAATAAAAAAAAAATTTTTTGCTGAATTTTTTTTTTTTTTTACACTGACTTTAGACAAAAAACCGCTGTCTAAAGTCAATTTTAAATTTTTTTTTCCTATCCACAGTTTTTTTTCCTCGTCTTGCTCGTCTTATTGTCGCCTAGACGTCCGCCTTATCGCCTAAGCGTCCAGGCGCCCGACGCTCACCTTGGTTCGCCTTGACGCCGTGACAAGAATGATCACAAAGGCTTCAGCCCGCTAAGAGCCCGCTATGTTCCCGCTCGGTCCAGCACCTGTACAACAAGCTCACCAAAAACGGTGGCAAAACAGGGCAACGGTCAGCTAAAGCTGACCAAATTATAACAACCCCACCCCTTCGAGGGGGTGGCAGTTCTAACCATCCCTGCAAAACAGTCTCAGCAGCACATATATATAAGAGTGCGACTAGCAAAGTACACAACGGTTCGTACATATGCAACATCACAAACGTGGGAATGACCCCCACGTCTCGTGCTCTCAGACACTCTTTGGTGTACTCCGCCTTCCACCAACATCCACTCTTGATGGCTTTGCCCTTCGAGGCTAAAGCCGGTGGCCCGAATACAAGGGCGCTCCCGTACTTTAATTGTGAACAATCCGTAGTCCGAAGACTCTTTCCCATTGCCTCCCGACGTGTTGTACGAGCCTTACTAGTCAGGTGCTGCAATGGTGCGGTTTCAGGTTCGCCAAATGCCCGTTGTTCACAGCTCTCGTTGTACAACACGAAGAGCGGGTATGACATCCCCTCAACCCAGGTATTCTAAATTAGTCGGCCCTACGTGCCGCTAAGTCATCCACCAGGACACCCTCACAGGTCGGGCACACAGGCCTCAGGTCCTCTCAACAGGTGGGCACAACAAAATCACAAGAACCAAGTCTGAGAGCTGTCGCCTGGCGATATTCAATATCGCTAGCGACAGTAAACAGAACTCCTTTTCCGCTTCTAACATCGGGTGCTTCCCGGGGCACACCCCCAGGCGTTGCTGCGCATGCAGTAGCACTCTCTAGTCCTACGAAACAGAATATCAACACGGAGTTTTCCCCGGGCACGCACAATATCAAAAAGCATCACCAATCCGGACGAACCGTCTCAGATGGGCTTCACACAGCGCGCCTACGTCCATTTCACGCATGGACTCTACATCAATGCAAGATTTGACGGGGATAACACAAATCGACCCGTCGGAGGCCACGACCTCACCCTTTTGGGTAGGGGCCTCAACGATGCACGGAACGGACTAGAACATGTCCAAATGAGGGTAAAGAGAATCGTTACCCTTGCGAGCCGCTTCGGAGCCATAGGTTGAACGCCACGGATTTGGTTTCCGCACACCGGTCCGAGCTCCGAAATGACCACGTGAGTTCTTCCTCGCACTTCGCCGGCCAAGCACGAGCTCCACGGATGCGCACACAGCAACACCCAACCCAAATGGGTCGGCCTTCTCCTAGCCGGCGGCGGCCGGGACAAAGAGAGGAGGAGGGGGGCTCGACTCCTCCTTGTCGACGGGAGAAAAGGAGAGGAAGGGGGAGATCGGGTCCTCCTTGCCCTAGGCGGCGACGGGAAGGGGAGAAGAGCTCGGGCTTCCATGCTCCAAGCGACGACGAGAAGAGGGATCGAGAGGGAGGTCGGGGGTTTCGCTTCCCTGCTCCAGGCCGACGACGAGAGAGGGATCGAGAGAGAGGTCGGGGGTTTCGCTTCCCTGCTCCAGGCCGACGGCGAGAGAGGGATCGAGAGAGAGGAGGGGAGATCGGGAGGTGGGTTTTGCGGCTGCTCCAAAAGAACGAGAAAGAGGGAGGGAGATCGGGAATGAGAGGGAGAGGGGAGGTATTAGGGGTTTTATTAAAACCCTAGCCCATCCCTGCTATCCGCACCCCAACCCCCTATTCGCACCCCAAACTCCACTATTCGCAGACCACTCCTCTATCCGCACCCCAAACCCTCTAAACACACACTGAAAACCGAATTAAATCAATTCGGGGCGTTACAATTCTCTCCCCCTTAAAGAAATTTCGTCCCGAAATTTAAAGCACAAACAACGAAATGAAATTCGTCATACCTGAGTAAACAAGTCAGAGTATTCCTCACGCATGATCTCTTCTGGCTCCCAAGAGAGCTCCTCGCGGCCACAATTGTCCCAACGGACTCTCACCATTTTGATGGCCTTTCTCCGCAATTGCCGAATATCAGCATCAATAATGCAAACCGGAGTCACCTTGGTAGTTAGACTACTCTCCACTGGCACACTAACGACCTCCAACACAGATTCAGGCTCTCGCACCGCCTTCCTCAACACAGAGATATGGAAGACATCATGCAGCCCACTCAGCTCCGTCGACAAAGCAAGTCGGTAAGCTGCTTGGCCGATGCGCTCGGTGATCTCAAATGGCCCTACATACCTCGGACTCAGCTTTTTCAAGCGTCGGATCCTCGACACTCCTTTGAAAGGCTTTATCTTCAAGTATACCCAATCGCCAACGGCGAACTGGACGTCGCGGTGCTTCGCATTATAATACTTCGCCTGCCTATCCTGCGCAACCAAAAGCCTCTCCCGGATCATACGTACCGTCGAAATCGCCTCTTCGACGTCTTTCCTCTTGAAGAGCTTCGTCTCGCCCGTTTCCGCCCAAGCTAAGGGAGTGCGGCACTTCCTGCCATAGAGGGCCTCGAAAGGCGCCATCTGAATACTCGCCTGGTAGCTGTTGTTGTACGCGAACTCAACAAGAAAGAGGTGATCTTCCCACCCCTTGCCGAAATCCAGGACGCACATCCGGAGCATGTCCTCCATCGTCCTATTGGTACGCTTAGTTTGACCATCCGTCTGAGGATGAAAGGTCGTGCTAAACTGCAGCTTCGTACCCAATAGACGGTTGACTAGCCTCCAGTCGCTCGAAGTAAAGCGCCCATCTCGATCACTGACGATGCTACAGGGCACACCGTGCAATCGTACTATTGTATCAACATACAGCTTCGCCAACTTCTCCACCGAGTCATCCCTCCGGTTGGGGATAAAGTGTGCCACCTTCGTCAGCCGGTCTACGACTACCCAGATGGCATCGTTCCCGCTCTGCGATCTCGGCAGCCCATGCACGAAATCCATGGAAACATCATCGAATTTCCACTCTGGAACTGGTAATGACTTCAAAAAGCCACCGGGCTTCTGACATTCCGCCTTCACTAGCGCACAAGAGTGGCACTAGGCCACGTAGTGAGCGATGTCCCTCTTCATACCCGGCCACCAGAAAAGGACCTTCATGTCCTTGTACATCTTCGTGCTCCCCGGATGAACTGAATACCTGGTACGATGCGCCTCGTACATCAACTCATCGCGCAGCTCACCCACCTTGGGGACGCACAAATGGTCGCCTCTCCACAGCAACCCGTCACGCACCTGAAACTGGGCATCCGGCCCACCACCAGCCTCCTCCGCGTAGCGCTTTAAACTCGGATCGAGTTCTAAAGCCTGGCGGACTCTATCTGCGAGGTCGTACTGTACCTCAGTCCAACTCAAACAAGCACCGACACTGCTCCTCTTCTCTACGCAAGAAATACCCAAGGCCTCCAGGTCACGTATCAGGTGCTCATCATGCATCTGAATCCAGTTGGCCTGCGCTGGAGCCCTGCGACTGAGTGCATCTGCGACAACATTTCCCTTCCCGGGAGTGTAGTGGATCTCGAAGGTGTAGTCCCCAAGGAACTCCATCCACCTCTGCTGCCGCATATTCAGCCCCTTCTGCGTCAGAAGGTACTTCAGGCTCTTATGGTCCGTGAAGATGTCGATCTTCAGGCCATACACATAATGCCGCCAAAGCTTCAGGGCAAATATCACGGCCGCCAACTCCAAGTCGTGGACCGGATAGTTCCGCTCGTGCACCTTCAGCTGGCGAGAGCCATACACAATTACCTTGCCATGCTGCTGCAGAACATAGCCAAGGCCGCTCCCAGAAGCGTCGGTGTAGATCTCGTAGCCCTCTGTGCCGCAAGGCAAACATAAGATCGGCGCCGTGGTAAGCCGCCGCTTCAACTCCTCGAAAGCCTGCGCACACGCGGGCGTCCAAATAAACTCCTGCATCTTCCGTGTCAGCGTCGTAAGAGGCAGCGCGATCCGTGAGAAGTTCTCCACGAAGCGCCTGTAATAGCCGGCCAGCCCGAGAAAGCTACGGACCTCCGCTACAGTAGAAAGAACAGGCCACTCCCTGATGGCCACAACCTTCACCGGATCTACCGCCACACCCGCTCCACTAACCACATGGCCTAAGAACGCCACGGAAGGTAGGCAGAACTCGCACTTCGAGAACTTGGCATACAGCTGGTTCCTCCTCAGAACCTCCAAGACTACTCGCAGGTGCTCACCGTGCTCCTCCTCGGACTGAGAGTAGACCAGTATGTCGTCAAGGAAGACGACCACAAACCGGTCGAGGTACTCTCGGAAAGTCCGGTGCATCAAGTCCATAAACACCGAAGGCGCATTAGACAGCCCAAACGGCATTACGGTGAACTCATACTGCCCGTACCTTGTACTGAAGGCAGTCTTCGGGATGTTGCACTCCCTGATCCGCACCTGATAATAGCCGGACTTCAAGTCCAGCTTCGAGTATACAGTAGAACCAACGAGCTGGTCGAACAAGTCGTCTATCCTCGGAAGAGGATACTTGTTCTTCTCGGTCAGCTTGTTCAGCTCCCGATAATCGATGCAAAGCCGCGGGCTACCGTCCTTCTTTTTGACAAAGAGGACCGGTGCACTCCAAGGTGAGGAACTCGGACGCACGTAGCCCTGCTCAAGCAGCTCCTGCAACTGCAGCTTCAACTCCGACAACTCCTTCAGAGCCATACGATACGGCGAGCGGGCCACAGGCTTAGCGCCCGACACCAACTCAATCGTGAAATCTATCTCCTGCTGCGGTGGAGCACCGGGGAGATCGCTCAGGAACACATCGGGGAACTCTAAAATTACCGGAACATCCACTAGGCTGGGCCTCGGCGTTGCAGCCTCCACTAGAGCAAAGAATAACTCTGCTCCCTGACGCACTGCCTTGGACACCTGGAGAGCAGACATCAGCATCTTGTTCGATCCACGCATGCCCGCAAAGACCGCCTCACGATCGGCACACTGCCCAAACCTCACCTCCTTGGTGGTGCAATCGATGCACGCAAGCTGTTCCGACAGCCAGTCCATACCGAAGATTACATCGAACTCAACCAGGGGGAGTAACGATGCTTTCAGGTCATACTCCTGACTTCTGACTAGAACCTTCACGCAACAACTTCTCTCCACACGCATCGAATATCCATTCGGCAGTAGGACCTCCAGTCCATCTGCAGAAGCAATCGACGGCGCACTAATACGTTGGACGAAGTCCGACGATAAGAAGGAGTGTGAAGCTCCAGTATCGAAAAGCGCTCTTGCCGGAACGCCTAAAACATTTACAAAGCCCACGCCGCTAAACAAGGTTAGCATAAATACTAAAACAGGTATATAAAACAGTAAGGACTGTATCTTAAATTATACCTGTCACGACGTCCTTGGCTTTGATAGCCTCCTGCTGACCAAGATTGAAGACTCTGGGCTGCGGGGGAGCCATACGGGAGGCAGTGGACTCAGCCGCCTTTCCCTTCCCAGAATAAGATGGCCCAGTCTTCTTCTCTGACCTTGGAAGTCCACTGCGGCAATCTCGAGAGAAATGGCCAGGCTTGCCACAAGTAAAACAAGTAAGCGGGTCACGTCCAGACAACGCGCCCGAAGCAGAGGGAGCTGGCCCAGATAATCGAGCCTTCTTCCAGCGATTCAACTTCCGCAACTTCACCGCACTCGGCGCCTTGCTCTCTGGCACTGTCTCAGCCACAGCCACCTTGCCCTTCTCTCTGAGCATGTCCTGCTCAAGCGCTCGGGCTGAACCAACGAGGGTCGTGAAACCCTGCGTCAACGGCCCTGTCAGAAGGTACCGCAACTCACTACGCAAGCCACCGTAGAACCTGTTCACCCTTCTCCCCTCGTCATCGAAAGAAGTCCCGGCGTAACGCCCGAGGCGGGTGAACTCGTACAGGTAGTCGTCAACCAGTCTATCACCCTGCGTCAGAGCCAAGAACTGGTTCTCCATCGCGATCTGCTGCGACGGAGGCACATAACTTGCCAGAAAGATTCCCGAGAACTCTTCCATCGGCACATCAACCAGTCGCCTTCCCGCAAACTGGCGCCTCTCAACCTCATCCCACCACCGCCTGGCTTCCTTTTCCAACAAGAAAGTAGCGAAGGTCACTTTCTGCGCTTCATCCGACTGTGTCGCTGTCAGAATTCGCTCCACATGCGACAGCCAGTCCTCGGCCTCAGCTGGGGATTCAACCCCGGTAAACGGAGGAGGTCGAAATCCCAGGAAGTGCTTCAGTTGCTGGTCAGCAGCACGCCTCACGGGGACCTGCTCCGCTCTTAGTGGCTCTGGGGCCACTTCCTGCACCAGCGGTTGACCTTGCCTTCCAGGCTGGCCATTCAACGCAGCTAGAACGGCTTCTGTAACTAGCCGAACCATCTCAGCAGACGGAGGTGTAGGAGCCTCAGCAGACCCACTACTCTCTGCCAAGTCACGGGAACGCGACGATCCCGCTGCACTTCGAGTGCCCTACACAAGTGCAACACACAGTTAGGCGACAGCACAGTCGCAACTAACAACAAAAGGAACACTCAGGTTCTAAAATCATGCAATAATTGTTTGTTTGTTGTTACATTTTTATTCCTAAGTGGACATTTTTTGGGTTTATTTTACGTCTCGACGGTAGCGCACACACGTTCTCACCACCTCTTAAAAGAATTCGTCCACGAATTCCTTAGAAGGATACGGAAACCTTAGAAGCTGATACCAATTTGTAACAACCCCATTCGTTAAGAAGCATATGACAGAAGGTCCGGCCGGGGCCCCACGCCATATATTACCAAACAAACGGGAACGTCACTTAATTGAAATACCAAATGACACTAAACAACGAACCTAACTCAGAGCATTCTATGCGGAAGCAAAAGAGAGAGAGACCGGATAAACCCCAAAACCCGTACCCGGGTATGTCCACTTCTAATAATAGGAATAAAAGGTTTTACACAACAAAAGAGGCACGACGGCCTTACAGTTTACCAACATCGACGCGCAGGCCGGCCATACATGAAAAGCAAAGGACATCAAAAGGCCTTCAAGGGCCGCAGCATCACAAGGGCTTCAGCCCGCTAAGAGCTCGCTATGTTCCCGCCCGGTCCAGCACCTGTACAACAAGCCCACCAAAAACGGTGGCAAAACAGGGCAACGGTCAGCTAAAGCTGACCAAATTATAACGACCCCACCCCTTCGAGGGGATGACAGTTCTAACCATCCATGCAAAACAGTCTCAGCAGCACATATATATAAGAGTGCGACTAGCAAAGTCCACAACGGTTCGTACATATGCAACATCACAAACGTGGGAATGGCCCCCACGTCCCGTGCTCTCAGGCACTCTTTGGTGTACTCCGCCTTCCACCACCATCCACTCTTGATGGCTTTGCCCTTCGAGGCTAAAGTCGGTGGCCCGAATACCAGGGCGCTCCCGTACTTTAATTGTGAACAATCCGTAGTCCGAAGACTCTTTCTCATTGCCTCCCGAGGTGCTGTACGAGCCTTACTAGTCAGGTGCTGCAATGGTGCGGTTTCAGGTTCGCCAAATGCCCGTTGTTCACAGCTCTCGTTGTACAACACGAAGAGCGGGTATGACGTCCCCTCAGCCCAGGTATTCTAAATTAGCCGGCCCTACGGGCCGTTAAGTCATCCATCAGGACACCCTCACAGGTCGGGCACACAGGCCTCAGGTCCTCTCAACAGGTGGGCACAACAAAATCACCAGAACCAAGTCTGGGAGCTGTCGCCTGGCGATATTCAATATCGCTAGCGACAGTAAACAGAACTCCTTTTCCGCTTCTAACATCGGGTGCTTCCCGGGGCACACCCCCGGGTGTTGCTGCGCATGCAGTAGCACTCTCTAGTCCTACGAAACAAGATATCAACACGGAGTTTTCCCCCGGCACGCACAATATCAAAAAGCATCACCAATCCGGACAAAACGTCTCAGATGGGCTTCACACAGCGCGCCTACGTCCATTTCACGCATGGACTCTACATGAATGCAAGATTTGACGGGGATAACACAAATCGACCCGTCGGAGGCCACGACCTCACCCTTTTGGGTAGGGGCCTCAACGATGCACGGAACGGACTAGAACATGTCCAAATGAGGGTAAAGAGAATCGTTACCCTTGCGAGCCGCTTCGGAGCCATAGGTTGAACGCCACGGATTTGGTTTCCGCACACCGGTCCGAGCTCCGAAATGACCACGTGAGTTCTTCCTCGCACTTCGCCGGCCAAGCACGAGCTCCACGGCTGCGCACACAGCAACACCCAACCCAAATGGGTCGGCCTTCTCCTAGCCGGCGGCGGCCGGGACAAAGAGAGGAGGAGGGGGGCTCGACTCCTCCTTGTCGACGGGAGAAAAGGAGAGGAAGGGGGAGATCGGGTCCTCCTTGCCCTAGGCGGCGACAGGAAGGGGAGAAGAGCTCGGGCTTCCCTGCTCCAAGCGACGACGAGAAGAGGGATCGAGAGGGAGGTCGGGGGTTTCGCTTCCCTGCTCCAGGCCGACGACGAGAGAGGGATCGAGAGAGAGGTCGGGGGTCTCGCTTCCCTGCTCCAGGCCGACGGCGAGAGAGGGATCGAGAGAGAGGAGGGGAGATCGGGAGGTGGGTTTTGCGGCTGCTCCAAAAGAACGAGAAAGAGGGAGGGAGATCGGGAATGAGAGGGAGAGGGGAGGTATTAAGGGTTTTATTAAAACCCTAGCCCATCCCTGCTATCCGCACCCCAACCCCCTATTCGCACCCCAAACTCCACTATTCGCAGACCACTCCTCTATCCGCACCCCAAACCCTCTAAACGCACACTGAAAACCGAATTAAATCAATTCGGGGCGTTACACAAATACATACGCGAGTGCACACGGCCTCCCGGGAATTGAGTAATCTGTAATTTGGAGTAGTGAACAAATAATAGCTGCGGGTTCAAAGAGCAATAAAACAAAGACGGTTGTTATTCGCAAACCGCGTTGTCTATTCACAGATTTTGTCTATTCGCAGCTCTTAAGGAAGTCAAATTTGTTATTCGCAGATATTTTTGCCATCCACATATTAGTAAAGAAATTAAAAAAAATTTGGTTGTCGTCTTCGCCTTCCTCACCACAGAGAGAGAGTAATCCTAGTTATCTAAATCTTCTCAAACAAACCTAAATCGCATGTCCAAAGTCTTTCTTCCTCAACCCGGTCTCTATCTGCGCATTCATTTTATGAATCATGATCCGTGCACGCATTGAAGTGCTCAGAAGGCCGTCGGAGATGTTTCTTCGTTGTCAGGCCTTGCTCAGGAGAACGACATCATCGACTGCTCAAGTTTAAAATTGTTCTGCGGATAACAATTTACAAGCTCAAATAAAGTGGAAAAAAGTTGATCTGGGATGGACATTTATAATCTGTGAATAACAATTGCCTATAAAAATATAGGAGCATAAGGTTCTGTATAGTAGGAAGACCCGGTGAGGGGTAAAAGATGCCAAAGAAAGAACTTCAAAATAAGGACTTGTCCGCGTGATTGTGGTTGGAGATGAAGATAATTTTGTTTTTAAATGAAGCTCGATCACTGCAGTTGGAATCAGACATAAAACTGCGTTAAAGAGAATCGGTGGTTTCACTTTCAAATGGAGGCCATTCAAATCAGCAAAACGTTTCGGAGAAAAAGGCCCAAACAAATAGAGAGCCTAAACAGAAGATTTCTACTTTAAGCAGCTCATAATTTTTTGACAGGCTGTAGAATTCTATTCTAATGAGACTGATTTAATTTCACACATATCAGCATTGCAAAATCATAGTTTTTATTAACTTCAGAACATACCTTGGACAAATCTAGCGAATTCGGCCAAAAACAAACTTACTCAAAATTGATATCAAACTTCATTCATCATTGTTTGCAAAACTGAGCAATGCTGCTCCTTGCTTCCATGAATTTTTTGCAATGTTTTAAATGTCGGGAGACGTGCCCGACATGTCGGATATGTCGGCCCGACATGTCGGATATGTCGGCCAAAATATAAAGGTTATGTCGTTTTGCAATATGTTGCCGGACATTTCGGATCAAATCCGCTATGTCGGCCATATAATTTTTTGTGATTGAAGAGAAAATATTTATTTTCTGGATTAATCTATTCAATGTTTCATATGCTTTGCTATTCATTCATTTTACATATACTTGTGACGATATGGATATCATAATAGTTAAAAATACTAGGTAATTGCACTCGGTTCAAGTATAAAATACTGCAGCTAGAACTTTGTCTTAATGCTTACTGGTGGTGGAAAGAGCAGATGCATAGAAACATACATTTAAAGTTGTTATAACTTATAATATAATTTTTTTTTAGAAATCCGACATTTTAAAATGTCTCTGACATATCTCCAACATATCTCTGACATACGACATCTAAAAACTCAATCCGACATGTCCCGAGATCCGACATCTGCAACATTTTTTGTAATTCCATTTTGATTTACACTTTTAATAACTTTTTTTTGTTTGCACAGTTTGGGATGTCTGTGAATTTAGGAAAAGCAGTGACAGAACCTTTGATAGAAGAAATTATAGACTGTTTCAATCCATAGAAACATAAGTATCATTTTCTACTTCAGAAGCTGCCAACCATTGTAAAAAAAAACTTGTCTTTTATTAATATATGAAGCACAATTTAAGTTGCCTAGATTGAATTCCTTAATTACAGCATTTCCTTCCATCTCTGATGTAGAACAGGTGTCGGCCTAGTACTTAGACGGGCGGGATCACCAAAAGGCCGCTCGATCCAGCCGGCGGGATTGCACCATTAATACTTTTTATTATTATTAAAACATGTAACTGGGTTTGTTCCCTTTTGTAAAGAGCTGTGGGTTCCTTGTTGTGGGGACATTTTGGCAAATTAAGAAATAGAAAGAAGAAAACGAGTCTCCAAACCCTAAATCTGAAACCCTATTGGTGGATTCCAGACCACGCCGACGCCGCTGGGCCTCCTCTTCCCCTCTCAATCTTCCGATTGCATAAATCCCACATGCTCGACGCTTATTAACCGCATCTTACATACTCGATCCGACAATGCCGGAGCCACTACAACTCTATTAACATTTCCATTTTCAGTTCATTTCAGTTCATCCAAAACATACAATACAATTACTTGATGACTGCTTAATTTTAAACATGAATCACAATAACTTTAAAAATACAACTTTTAGGAAAATAGAACTTATTCACTGTCAAAATCTATGAGCATTAATTAAAATCACAAAGTAATAAAAGAATCTACAACTAGTAGCAATTACATAATCTAAAACTCACCTTAGCCTTCCTGGAGATTATTCGGATCGGGCTAGAAATTCTAGTTTGCCTGTGTGGAGGAAGCAACGGAGGCGATCAAAAACTAAAAATCTAAAGGGCGTGGAGAACCCATTCTGAATCGCGCGCGATGATTGATCGTCCGGGCACCGTGGCCAAAATCGCCTTCCTAAGCCCGCTTCTTGTTCATATTTGACACCAATTGTCCCATCTGAAACCTCCAGTACAGAAAATAAGCCAAGCCAAAGCCAACAAGCACCATCGCCCAAAGCATATCTCCTTCCTCCTCCCACTCCACCTCCTCGATTCTACTTCTGGAACCCTCGGCCACCTTCTCTGTTTCCGGCGAAACCAGCATGTAGACCTTTTTTCCATGCCTCACAGTCACCCCCGTACACTTCTTCCCTTCCTCCACCTTCTCCTCCGTTCTCACCGCCGCCTCCGTCCACCCGTCTCCGCTTTGCACCATCCTCAAGGACTTCCAACCGGCGAACACAGCGGATCCATCGGCCATCAACGCCACCGCCTCTGTATTCGGCGCTGGAGTCCCGTTGTTCACGATGACCTCCTTCGCCGCCCCATTCTCCTCATCCACCTTGAAAACCTTCCCCGTTTTCCCTTGAGCCACAAGCAGGAATCCCTTGCTCGCGAAAGCCACGGCGGTCAATCCCTCGCTGCCGTAGATTGCCGATCTGGAAAAATCTGAAACGACGCCCTCCAGATCGGCTCTCCAGACTACTCCTGAATCCGATCCGGTCACGAAGACCAATCCGTTGGCGGAATCGACGGCGATCCCGCTGGGGGAGGACGGGAGAGGGGAAAAGAAGATGCGACGGTGCGGTCGGGGGGATCTGAGATCGTAGGCGGCGAGGCCGTCGGGTCCGCGGAGAGCGACGAGGAGGCGTCGGCGGCGGTCGTCTACGGATACCGAGGAGACGGAAGAGTCCTGAGATAGGAGAGGATCGGAGACGATTGTCTCGGCGACGCCGGCGTCGGAGACGGAGGATATGATGGGACGGACGGCAGAGCCCACGACGAAGTGCTGCGCGGTGGGATCCCAGAAGAGGCTCGAGGGGCGGAGAACGTCGGAGGGGATGGTTATGACGTGGAGATGGGCGGCGGTGGTCGCGATGGAGGAGAGGAGGAAGATGAGGAGGCTGAAGATGGAAGGAGACATCGTCTTTGGATGAATGTCGATCGGCACATGCGGATGCAACATATTTATAGATTTTCATTTGGTAAATAAATAAAAATTATTCAATCAGCAAACAGGGTGTTTGGAGCAGCTTTTGCTAACGAGAAAATTCTATTCGAACCGTTTGTTTGCTCAGCTGTTTATAAGACGTGCGTCCGGAACGAAAGATTTTCATACCGATACCATTCCCGTGCCCTGCCTTCTCAATCTTTCCTCATCCCTTTCGATTCCCTTCCGCTGTCGTCGTCGCTTTAGAAATTTTATTGTAGTTTAAACAACAATAAAACACAGATTCTTTAAATAATCAGCTTTCTCGTTGCTGATTTCCCACAGCCGCCCCAAGCAAAATCATTTGATTTGTCGTTTTTAATATGTTTAGTATAGAATGTATCATACATGGATTTCCTACTTGATCTTCTAACAAAAAAGAAAAAAAAAATACTATGAATTTCTTATACAAGCATTATAAACAATTTCAAACATTTAAGTCAACCGGGATAATCTTTATTTTAGGATTATTAGGGTACTTATAATGCACGGTGATCTATGCCGCCGTATGATCCGTGATTTCAACAGTGCAGATTGTTTGCGAAAATATACGGCCGTATTTGTGTAATACAGTCGTATTGAACAGTGACTGTATTTTAGATCAATCTTGCGCGAAAATTCATGCTCACGGAAATATACGGCGGGATCGGGTGTCGCGCGCACAGTGATCTAAGGTGCTGATACACAGTTTAGGTTTTAAGGTTCAGTTTCTAATCCCACTCAACTACCTCCCTTTCAAGATTGTCTTCTAATTTGGAGTCCTGTGAAACGGCGGCGGCCGTGAACACACGATGGTTACGGACTATTGTTCGTGATCTCACAACCTCACCTAAGTAACTTCTTCCATTTCTATGTTAAAAATTAATTAATTTTTCTTGGTAGCGAACAAATTCACGCCGATGACGTTTTTTTCCCAAGCTCGCCGGAGCAAAAAAAAGTCGCGACTAACGAACAACACTCTGTAAAAGCTGTATTCATGACCTCCACCGCCATGCCAAACGGACCTTTGATCTATCTCATCACATCTCATTTCATTTGTTTAGAGTTATGTACTGCAGATTTGTTTAAGTTAATTCATGATTGCAGAAATTTTGATGAGATTTTCAAGGGTTTCTTTCTTATTTGTGAGTGGGGGTGTGCACGAAAAATCAAAAATGACCTAAACCGCTCCGATCGAACCAACATTTACACCACTAGGTTCGGTTCAATTTTCCATTGCTTGAAACCAAGAAACCAAACAACATCAACTTCATTTTAGGCTTTAAAAATTGGCAAATGTTACGTGCAAACCTAATATGGCTATGTGCAAACCGTACGAATGTGACAAACATACGTATATCCGAAGAGATGGATCTTATATGAACCGTACGAACAAAGTACCAAATGAGTGGGGATATATAGGAATCAAATTGAGAAGACGCGAGCGAACATCATAAGAGACGAGAACAACACTGATGCTTTGTGAAGGATCAGAACAATGACTACAAGAGCACATGACTTCATTGAGTTTAATTTGAGAGAATGTATCAAGGGAGACTCAATTATAGTACATGGGGAAACCGCTAGGGTTCACGATGAAGTAGAAGCTCAACTTGGGAGTTGAGAAAGAGCGAGCGAGAAGCAAAGCTCGTCTTGACAAATACGAGGCAGACGACCTAGGCTGGCTTCGCATCAACAAAATAAATAAATAAAACCTTGGAGGTAAAAGACAGAAGCATTGTTAGATAATAACTTTAAAAATCTATCCGAATTAATTTCCATGCCACGTGATGATAATAACTTTGAAGAACACGGGCGAAGATTTTTGAGCTCTTGATGTTGGATGTGGAAGTTGGAGAAATTCTACATGCTTTGGATGATATTTTCATGGGGAAAGGACTCCCACTAGATTGTAACCCGATTAGCGAGATTGTGAGATATGAAATCTGGACCGTCGGATAACCATCTTTGGGTGAAAACCCGACCGACCGAGGGAAATTGGCTTGGCCAACCCTAGTAGGTTTATGTCTTTTATTAAGTCATTGCAATATTTAAATGCACCAATATGATTAAAAGGAAACGCCAAAGCTTTGACAGCTGGATTGAACTTTGAAATGAAAGAAGAAAATGCCTAGGGTTCTTCAATCGGTTCGACTTGCACAACAGGAAGTTGAGCTGCATGACATAATAAACAATAAAAATACATTTACAAAAATGAGGTTTAAGTTCGATCAAAAACTGAAAACGCTCTAAAGATCGATCGTACTTTGAATCACATCAAGCTTGATATAACAAAAAGACATAATCTTCGAGTACAATGCTTGAATTAAAAAGAATTTAATCACAATTTAGAGCTTCAATTTGAGAGCCGCACAGTTTCCTAAAACTGGGTCCTGCTTGCCGATTTAGCACATCGGTTGATCGGTTCATGGCCAATTCTCATCTTAAATGGTTCTTAAGGCTACTTGGGTCGGTTTGTTGACCGATTCACGATCTGATCGGTCCAACTATCCGTCCCAATCTGGTTCTTAAAACATTGAAAAGCACATTATTTCCTCTAAATCAAGGTATACCTCACGCGGACTCCTCCAAGATGCCGGACGCAAGAAGAAACAGCCTCATATAGTTATCATTCTGCTATCGCTCCTCAGACCGCTGACCGCCTATCATCGCCACCATCAGAGTTGTCACCGACGTCGAGCACAAGTTAGGGCCCATCCTAAAAGGGTAAAGAACAAGAAGGAAGAGGGTTATTGTTCATCCTTCCAAGAAACCACCATCCAATAAAAGGAAATCAAAGAACATAACTTTATTGAACATAAACTTACATGCAACCATACGACCGGCGAAAGGGATTAGATTGGGGATGATCAGTTCTTGGCTGAAGCTCTAGTAATCATCCCTAGCAATGGAATTATATTTGCATCCTCTTCTTTCTCCAAGCTCCATTCTTGTGAAGCCATGATAACTTAGAAATCACTGCAAAAAAGTAACAGAATTCATCAAAAATCAATGCTAAGTTTGTATAGATGAAGTTAACTCAACATACAGATTATTAGAAACTGTTCCAACGGTCAAAAAATTTAATTAGTGTCAGCATATGGACCCTGATTCCTGAAATACATGTGGAGATAAATAACCCAAATCCGTTCTCCGATCTTCTACGGCTACGCTTCCTTGAGCTATTCTCAAGGTCGCTCAACACTTCCTCAGCCGCTCCAATGTGACTTGCTGGATTAGAGTCCTCTTAGCTTTTGCGTTTATTAAGACTTTGAAGTCTAAACCCTAAACACCTTTTTTTTTCAAGACATAGCAAGCAGTATTTACTGCTTAAGCCCAAAAATACATAGGTAAATTGGCTTCAGCAAGTAAGGTTCTAACTGTTTCAATGAGTGTTCTATTCTTTCTCTTAGACACTCTATTTTACCGTGGGCAGAAAAACTATGTTTGATTCCTTAACTTCAACAGAATTCATTCATTCTATGTCTTGAAACTCTGTTCCATGATCACTTCTAATCATAACCACAGAGGTGTTCATCTGATTTTAAACTTGCTTGATGAAAGCTGTGAGAGTTTGAAAGGTATCAGACTGAGCTTTAAGAAAGAACGCCCGAGTCTATCTAGAATACTCATAATCATAAACCTCCTTTGTCACGAGCATACACTTACCGTGAATGATGCTGAAATTCCCATGCATTTTCCAGAACTCTCCCATGTCAAATCAAATAGCCACCAATTTCAACGAAAGTTAAACAGAGAACAACAATGGCGATTCAGTCCTCATCAGAATCTGATTCAGATTCAGACTCATCATCTTCCACCTCATAGCATTCACCCTCTTCATCATCAGCCTCATTCCCCTCCTCCAATGTTTCCTCCTCCCCGCCGCCATCCTCCCCCAGCCGATCGAAGTCATCGTCATCATCCAGCACTAGCTTCGTCGTACCCTTGCCCCTGTATAATATTCCTGTCCTCATAATGTAAAACAACTTGTCCCTCAACAATGAGATTGGATGAGGATCAACAAGTTTCCCCCTTTGGTATCCTTCTCTCAGCATCACAGTCGTCGTCTTGCACTTCATTGACAGATAGAATATCCCGGGATATCTGGTAAAAATCCTGGTGAACTTCTCAGGCAGCCCGAGCTCTGCCCGCAGGATCCTAAGGTAATTCCTCTTCGTCTTCTTGTGAATCGTGAGGCTGAGAATCTCATGAAGCACGCCTACGACGCGCTTCTCCATCAGCTCGCTCGCTGGGTCGATCCCAGACCAGTCGTCGTAGGGGGAGAAGTAGGGGAGGCGGTGGAACTCCTCCATCCAGGCTTTGACCTTTTTCTGAGCGCCGTAGCCGCGAGGGAAACTCATGGGGAAGGTAAGAGGCGTGGCGGAGGAGAATGCCCCTCGCTTGAAGTTGCGGTATGAAGGATTGGAGATGGAGTCGGCGTGGAGGAGCTGGAGGGCGGAGACGGCGAGATCGTCTTGCCAGTCAGTGAGGGCGAGGTGGTGCTCGCCACCGCCGGCGGAGGGGGGGATGATGCGGAAGAGATCGGGTCGGGAGGGGACGAGGGAAGTGCCGAAGGCCGGCGGGAGGCCAAGGTCGTAGCGGAGGGGAGAGAGAGCACGGAACGGGAGGGAGCGGGAGCGGGACATCATGAGCAGGCGCGCGAGGCGGGAGGCGGCGGCGGGGGCGTCGTCGGAGTAGAGGGAGAGCTCGCGGCTGCGGAAGAGAACTGCGCCTGGTCCAAGGGAGAAGGATGGGAGGGATGGGTACCGGGGGTGAGGTGATTCGAGGAAGAGGGTGGGGTATCGCCGGAGAAAGCGGAGGACGGGAATGGTGAGGCCTAGGCCTTTCTTGAGAGCAGCGAGGGATCTAGCGGGAACGGGAGCGGAGGAGCGGGAGCGATCAATGAGGTCGACGAGGAGGGCGGCGGCTTTGATGTCGGTGTCGCGGTCGATGATGTGGTCGAGGCCGCGGTTCTTAACCCATTTCAGACGGACTTTGGTAACGAATCGCAGAGTTTGATGAAAGATCGCCGGGAATGGAGAAAAGGTATCGTACGCAAAACTGGCGACGGCGCCGGAGGAGGAGCGGAACCTAGCAGCAATGGCTCCGACGCTAGGCATATCTGCTGCTTTACCGGCGAATGGTTTTTGGAGTGCGAGCGAATGAAGATGTGTAGTCGGGTAGGGTTTACATGTTGGTTCCGGGTCGAATCGGGTCGGGCTGGATCAACCCGAATTCAGTTTGCTAATCGGTCATCTTCTTCCGAATGCTTGTTTTTTCTTGGGTGATGTTATATATATAAATATGGGAATTGTTAAAGGCAAACCAAAAATGGCTAGTCGCACACCATTTTAATGGCAAACCCAGTTTTTCGAATATTACTAAGTGCAAACAAATTTGTTAACGACAAACCATTATTGTTAATAGCAAATCAAATCAAAAATTTTAGCATAAACCAAAAAACCCAAATCTATTAACGACAAACCAAAAAACCCAAATCTATTAACGACAAGCCACTTAATATTTACAATACAAATTGCAACAACCACTTAAATGCACCCATAGGAACCAAAAAACCCGTGCATTATCATCCAGTGGCATATTTACAGTAGGATAAACTGCTTGACTTCTTTTTTATCTCCATCTCTCTTTATTATCTCCATCTCCAAGACCTGATTGACTTCTTTTTCCTGCAAATTCATCCATTTCTCAACAAGTTTAATTCACATTCCTTGTTCCACTCAAATTCATATCTATCAAATATTAAAGTAGAATAATCTGCTATCATGCATACCTTGTTCAAGAGCAAATTCTGAAATAGAGAACCATATATCAGGAAGCATCCCATCTGAAATAGAGAACCTCGCCGGCTTGAATCTGTTGGCAATGGATTTCCACAATCTCACAGGAATCATTCCAAAAAACTTTGGGGAACTGGAGTGGCTGCATGAGCTATCATTCAAAAAAAAAAACATTGGGAAGGCTAAACTTTTTGAATCATGAACATAACATGCTCACCGGTTCTATTCCTGAACGTCTTTTCACTATTTCCGCACTCATATAAAGGCATCATGGGTTCGAGCAGCATGAACTTGTGCAGGGGAAGCACCTGCACATACAGACGATGCAGCCACACCTGCAATAATCAAACCATAGGTAAAGCTGCACATAAAGTATCACATCAACTATAGTAGCAGAAGATGCCTTTAAGGGGCTGCAATAATCAAACCATAGGTCAACCAGCATTTCCATTTCCATAAGCCCCCATAGTAGCAAAAAAAACATACCTTCCTTAGACTCATCACCTTCCTCTACAAGCTTCTCCCCCGCCAAGCTCGATTCTGAAAACCATAAGCAAATCAGAACTTAAAGGAATAATAGTAGCAATGGAAAGAGTGATATCATAGCAGATCATTGCATTAGAGAATGACATCCACTCAAAGTTGATAAGCACATTAGCCATATGCTGACACACTATGTTGCATCCTCTTCATCCTTGTCCATCAAAACAAAAAAAATGCTAGTCAGAGTACAGCACAACAAAACTATGATGAATTCCTAGCGTTGAGGCATGCGACCCCCACATATTAATTACAACTCTATTTGGGGCGGTAGTATAAGGTGCAGCACAAATTAATGAGAAATACAATCACTAAATCCCTAAAACCTTCAATCTTGAATGAAAACCCTAATCCATGGAGAACTAGGTTTCAATCAGCACCAATAAGCTCAGGGTGGATCTTATACCTTGAAAATTCTTCAGGCTCGAAGCTGTCTGCATGTCGAGACAATCGCCGGAAGCCTCGCAAACCACACGCGAGGGGAGAGTCGACGGGAGACGCGGCGGGATGGGCGACGGCGGGAGAGTCGACGGGAGAGGCGGAGGGAGAGGCGACGGGAGAGGCGACGGCGGGAGAGGCGACGGCGGTATGGACTCCGGCGTTTCCTCCATTCGGCGAAGCAGGAGAAGTTTGCGACTTTTGGTAAGGGTTTGCGTAAATAAAAACGACAGAGCAGTTTTCGGTCTAATAATGAGGCTTGCTGGTGTGCGACTAGCCATTTTTGGTTTGCCTTTAACAATTATGGCTATATACAAACCAAATTATTTCATTATTTTAGGTGTTTTAAAACACTATCCACAAACCTAATAAAAGCCTAAAATTTAAGCTAATTTCTATTCTTTCCTCCAGCCGCTCGACATCTCCCTGTGCGCGATTTCTTCTCCGTCTTCTCCATCGAGTCTTCTTCGCCAGCGCCGCCGCTCCTCCTTCCCCATCCGGCCAGCCTCCTTCCCCATCCGGCGATCTCTCTCCATGGCCGACCGTGAAGAAGCCATGGTCGACGTTCCTTGCCTCCTTCCCCATCCGGTCCTTGCCGATGATTCACGAGGAAAAATGAAGCCACCTCTGCCTCTCCTCTCCATGGCCGACGGTGAAGCCATGGTCGTGGACCTCCCCCTTCCAGTGCTTCCTCTTTTGGCCATGGAAGCAAGGTTTTCCTAAAACCCTAAATCCATTTTCTTCATTTTTTCTCTTGAAAACCCTAGATCTACCCTAACTGTATTGAATATATTTTGTTTGTTCCATTTATGTGAGCTCTGAACATCCCTCTTTCGGAGACCCGATTTCACAACATTCCCCTAAGTTGCACCGTCCGATCTCCCTTCAACCGGTGGATTTCTCTTCGGATTTTGGTGGTTCTAGCAACATTGATTTGCAAAGGCAAAAATTAATGAATGCAAAAACAAAGGTGTACAACCCTGTATTCGCCGAGTAGGTATTCGGGCCAAGAGGCATTTCGGAACATCGTTCCTCAGCAGGATCCAAGGAAGGGGGCGAGAACCCCAGTAAGGGGCGAGACCGGCCAGGGGGACCGCCCCTGGCAGGGTCTCGCCCAGCCCCAGCTAAGGGGCGAGACCGGCCAGGGGGACTGCCCCTGGCAGGGTCTCGCCCAGCCCCAGCTAAGGGGCGAGACCGGCCAGGGGGACCGCCCCTGGCAGGGTCTCGCCCAGCCCCAGCTAAGGGGGGTGAGACCAGCAGGGGGGGGATCCCCGGGTCTCGCCCCACCCCAGTTAGGGGGCTCACCGAGCCCCGCGAGGTACCTCTCTCGCCCAGTTTTGGGGGGAGGTGTCGGTCTGCGTTTAGCATCCCAGAACAGCGGGATTTGGCTATTTGCAGTCCGGTTTTGGCTATTCGCAGTCCAAATCCGAGGGTATTTTGGGTATTCTGCAGTCCTGTTTAGGTTATTTACAGCCCAGATCCGAAAATCCTATAAATAGGACCAAGGGGGCACCATTTGGAGAGAGGTCTCATCCTAGGCTAGCTCTCTCCTTCCTTCTCTCCCTCCCCAAGTCTCTCTAGGGGGTGAGGAGAGGCTCCAGTGGTGCCCAAGCTTAGTAGTGGCTTGGGAGGGGAAGTTCCAAGGGGACTTCCGGGTATGTGGCGGGACCTCCCCACTAAGCCCTTGGTCCAATTTTAGTTCCAACACCTTCAACCTAGAGCTCTCCCTTGGGGGGAGTAAGGGTTGGTCGCCCCTCAGCCTCGCTGAGGGCCCCGAACTCCACAGAGACCGAGTAGTCGGTTTCAACATTTTGGTGCGGTGAGCGTGGAGAGTGACCGATTCAAGAAATCCTCAAGATGAGCTCCATGGGCGGAGGTGGAGGAAGTTCCGACCCGGGTCACCCGCAGCCCCCGGTAGGGGGGGTGATGTTGGAGATGTTCGAAAATTTCAGGCAAGAGGTCCTGCAGACCTTACATGTGACTCTCGCCTCGATAGGCGAAGGCAGGAGAGGAAGTGGTTCGGAGGTCTCTCCCCGACAGGAGGGTGAGATCCCTCTCGACCAACCAGCCAGAGAGGAGGTGCCAGGAGTTGGCGGGTGGGGAGGTCATCGACCCCCACTCGCCGAGACCCAAGAGGGCGGGTGGGGAGGTCATCGACCCCCACTCGCCGAGACCCAAGTGGGCGAGTGGGGAGGTCCTCGACCCCCACTCGCCAAGGCACAAGGGGGCGAGTGGGGAGGCGCCAGGCCCCCACTCGCCCAGCCCCAAAAGGGGGCGAGCGTGGGAAGTCCTTTTTGTGAGCAGATCCTCTCAGCCCCGGTTCCGGAGGGGTTCGAGGGGGCGAAGATGTCTCACTACTTCGGCAAGGATGACCCCGTCTTACACCTGCAGTGGTTTGAAGACATGGTCTCCATCATGCCCATGTCGGCCGCTTTCAAATGTCGACTCTTCGCGACAACTCTGAAGGAAAAGGCTAGAGAGTGGTTCCACCAGCTCCCTGCGGGATCCATCTATGCCTTCGAAGACTTGCGTCGAGGTTTCTTGCTACGCTTCGCGACGTCAAGGAAGAGGAAGAAAGACGCCGAAACACTTTTCAAGGTCAAGCAAGAGCCAGAGGAGTCGCTGGCTCAATATCTGGAACGGTTCAAGGAAGAGGTTCTCCTCGTCCAAGAAGTGCCAGGGTACACCCTCAAGCTCGCCTTCATGGTGGGGCTGCGGGAGGGCTTCTTCAAAATGGACCTCAAGAGAAGAGCTCCGGAGTCCTTTGAGGAGTTGATGGAAAGGGAGGCCGAGGAAGTTGAAAGTGAGGAGGCCAACCCGGAGTTCACAAGAAGGCTGGCCAAGTTGAGTGAGCCAGAGGCAAGGCAGCAGGGGGGGAGAGTAAAGGCCCCCAAGAGGAAGTTCGACCAGGAGGAGGACAACTTCCAAGAGGAAGAGACTGACCTCCCGGGGTGGAGGCAGGAGTCGAAGGTGCCCTCTCCACCACCCCAGCAAACCATGACAATCGGTTGGGGAAGAAGGAGGAGAGCCAGGAAAGCAGAAAGAAGAGGAAAAAGAAGGGATGCAGCTAAGTTACCCTACTGTGACTTCCACGAGGAGGAGGGTCACACGACATCCACCTGCCCTGAGTTCTTGGAGTTAAGGGAGGCGAGGTGTCCAAGGCAGCAACATCAACAACCAGAGGAGGTCGAGGAAGATCGAACTTGGGAGTAGGAGACCAAGATGGTTTCCATGCTTAGTTTTTTCTTTCTATCCCTAAGTCCATGTAAGATGATGTTTTGTTCCTGTGCTTAATTTTCTCACATGTATTAGGAGGATTAATATAATGAAAATGTTTCAAAAATACTTAGCCTCGATGCTGGCCCGCTGACCAGGCTCCCACCTAGCTGGCAGGGCCGGGAACCGCTCGATGGCAGGATGTTTCAAAAGTACTTAGCCTCGATGCTGGCCCGCTGACCAGGCTCCCACCTAGCTGGCAGGGCCGGGAACCGCTCGATGGCAGGATGCTTCAAAAGTACTTAGCCTCGATGCTGGCCCGCTGACCAGGCTCCCACCTAGCTGGCAGGGCCGGGAACCGCTCGATGGCAGGATGTTTCAAAAGTACTTAGCCTCGATGCTGGCCCGCTGACCAGGCTCCCACCTAGCTGGCAGGGCCGGGAACCGCTCGATGGCAGGATGCTTCAAAAGTACTTAGCCTCGATGCTGGCCCGCTGACCAGGCTCCCACCTAGCTGGCAGGGCCGGGAACCGCTCGATGGCAGGATGCTTCAAAAGTACTTAGCCTCGATGCTGGCCCGCTGACCAGGCTCCCACCTAGCTGGCAGGGCCGGGAACCGCTCGATGGCAGGATGTTTCAAAAGTACTTAGCCTCGATGCTGGCCCGCTGACCAGGCTCCCACCTAGCTGGCAGGGCCGGGAACCGCTCGATGGCAGGATGCTTCAAAAGTACTTAGCCTCGATGCTGGCCCGCTGACCAGGCTCCCACCTAGCTGGCAGGGCCGGGAACCGCTCGATGGCAGGATGTGTGAAATTTTCCGGACCTTGTGAGAGTAAGCAGGAATAACAACTAGAGATACAGGCCAAACAACCAGAAACAATCTTAGGCAAACAAAAGATCTTTATCGATAGCAACACTTCAATTACAGGGCAAGACATGCTCGACGAGACATGATTTCGTCAGCACAAAACTTCAAGGAGAAAGAACAGAAACTGAAGATAACTGAGACCGCACGGTCTCTTGCCGAACTCAGCAGCTCGCCAGACCGCTGCTGCCAGACCGCAACCGCTCCCGATCTCGAGACACCACCAGACCGCTGCACCAGACCGCTCCTTTGCCGATCTCCTGATTCCCGAACTCCAGCACCACAACTCCAAGCCGCAGACCGCCCGAACACTTTCAGAGGAAGAGGTGATCGCTGCTGCCTGCACTATCCGCAGAAGCTGCACAAGGAAGAATTCGATCAGAGACCGCCCGGTCAGAAAACACAGACCGCAAGAAAGACGCGAACTCAGCTTACACTTGGTGTGTTCTGCTTGTTGCTACAGTGGCTCTCTATTTATAGGCGTGAGACCTGATCCAGTCACCACCCTATGAGATAGAGTCACCACCCATCAGACCGCGCGACCTTACCGGTCAACCCGCGCGATCACCGCAACCCTCCTGCTTCATTTTGGTGAGCGCCGACTTCACTCCAGACCGCGGGAGATCGCTACTCCCTTGGTCTGAACACGACTCCACACGGAGATCGCCAGACCGCCTAGAAGTCACCCACCACCTGTGTTCGCCTGAGACCGCAAACACAGCCAGCTCGCCCTCCTGGTCTCCTCCTAAGACCGCGAACTGAGACCGCGTGACTAAGAATGACTTAGTCCGCGAACTCCTTCAGAACCCTCTGGAAAGCCATCAGACCGGATTCAAGAGCCAACCCGTGCGGTCACGCCAGACCGGCACGTCCTTGAAGAGAACAACTTGTCACGCGGTCAGAGACAGACCGCGCGACCCTGAGGATGATCAGCCGTCATGCGGTCACAGCCAGACCGCACGACCTCCTCCAGCAGCCCTTGGACCAGACCAGCGGTCAACCCTGGAAGCCGCAGCTGACCAATAGAACAGATCGCCATTGTCAGACCGCCAGACCGTGCGGTCACGCCAGACCGCCCGGTCACTTCCCAGACCGCCCAGGTCCAAAAGCCTCCTCCACTTCCACTTCAATAATTTCAACACTCCCCCTTGAAGTGGGAAGTGGAAACTAGCCCAAGTAGCTCCCTTAGCCGTGTGAACGGCCCCTTTGCCAGCGCCTTTGTGAAGATGTCTGCGACATTGTCCGCACTCCGCACATGCTCGACCGAAAGAGATCCCTCCAGCACCTTCTCCCGTATGAAGTGATGCTCGATCTCAATATGCTTGGTCCTCGCGTGACAAACTGGATTGGTCACCAGTTTGAGAGCACTCTCGTTGTCACCGCGTAGCAGAGTCGGCTCCCGAACCTCCTTGTGGACGTCTCCAACCAACCTCCTAAGCCAGATGGCTTCCTGAGCTGCCAAGGCCGAAGCCTTGTATTCCGCTTCCGTGGTAGAGACAGATACGGAATCCTGCTTCTTGCTGCACCATGATATAGCCGTAGGGCCCGCCATGAAGACGAATCCAGATGTCGACTTCCGATCATCCGAATCTCCCCCGTAATCAGCATCCATGTATCCATGCACTTCGAAGCCCGCATCCCTCCTGTATAAGAGACCCATGTCCGAGGTCGCCTTGACATACTTCAGAATGTTCTTGGCCGCTAGCAGATGAGGTACTCGTGGTTCCGCCATAAACTGACTCACCCTGCCTACTGCATATGCAATATCTGGCCTTGTGATCGTCAGATAAATCAAGCTCCCAACCAGAGCTCGGAACACCAACGGATCTTGCATGATCCTCCCCTCATCCTTCCGAAGCTTCATAGCTTTATCCAGAGGTGTGGAAGTGCACTTCCCTTCCTTCATGCCGAATCGCTCCACGATTCGCTCCGCATAGCCGGCCTGGGTCACCAGCACTCCACCTTCCTTCCTCTGCACCTCAAGTCCAAGAAAATGGTGAAGCTCACCAAGATCCTTCATCTCGAACCTGATAGACAGCTCGGCCCGAAGCTGCGCTACCTCCTCCTTCGAGTTCCCCGTCACGATCATATCGTCGACGTAGAGCAGCACGATGACTTGAAGCTCCCCGCTCTTCTTGACGAACAAGCTTGAGTCTGAGTCTGAAGCCCCAAATCCACAGAATAAGAGATATTCTGCGATCTTCCCATACCACGCCCTCGGCGCTTGCTTCAACCCATACAGGGCCTTCTTCAGCTTGCAGACATGCTCCGGAAAATCTTCAGACACAAAACCTGGTGGCTGGACCATGAAGATGTCCTTGTCAATCTCGCCGTACAAGAAAGCGTTCTTGACGTCGAGCTGCCAAATCTCCCATCCACTGAATGCCGCCAAGGCAATGATGAACCGAACTGAAGTCATTTTTGCCACCGGACTGAATGTCTCATCATAGTCTTCACCGTATTGCTGTGAGAACCCCCGAGCTACAAGACGAGCCTTGTAACGCTCGATACTGCCGTCAGCTTTCTTCTTCAGCTTGTAGACCCACTTGCATGTCACAGGAGCGATGCCCTTCGGCTTGGGCACAAGAGACCAGGTCTCATTCTTCTCGAGAGCTGCCATCTCTTCTTGCATCGCAACATCCCACTCCTTCACACCTTGGGCCTTCTCAAAGCTCGACGGCTCCCTCTCATCCAAGGGACCAGCAAAGAAACATGAGACAAAGCTCACTGCGTTTCCTCCTGTATAGCGATCAGGGGCGATGATCGCTCGCTTCGACCTCCTCAGCTCCTTCCCCTGAACCGCATTATCTCCAGCTGCTTCTTCCCTAGCTCCACTTCCAGACGTGTTAGGAGCATTGCTCCCCCTGCTCCCTGAACCAGAAGCCCCCGTCTCGGAACTAGAAGGAGATGGACCACCTGGTGACACAGGTAGCTCCACCTGAAGATTTTCCACAGCTTTCTCCGGCACTTCCACCCTGCTTTCTGGTAGCTCCACACCAGAAGACCCCTTGTAAGATGTCACCTCATCGAACACGACGTCGCGAGATACAACAAATCTCCGCGTCTCCGGGTCCATGCACTTCCACCCTTTCTTCCTCTCATCGTATCCCACAAAGACTAGCTTCCTAGCCTTCGCTTCTAGCTTTGTCCGAAGAGCATCAGGGATGTGCACGTAACAGGTGGAACCGAACACCCGAAGGTGTGCCACGCTTGGCTTCTCCTTGAACATCATCTCATGCGGGGTCAACATGTTGATGGGGCTCAGAGGCATCCTGTTGATGACGTAAGCAGCACAAGACATTCCCTCCGCCCAGAAGGACTTTGGGATACTCTTGGCATGCAGCCAACACTTGCAGGTCTCCGTCAGATGACGGATCTTCCGCTCTGCAACACCGTTCTGCTGTGGAGTATATGCACAAGTAAGCTCCCTCCGGATGCCTGCCTTCCTGCAAAAACTGGAGAACTCAGCAGAGGTGAACTCTCCTCCGTTGTCCGTCCTCAGCTTCTTGATCCGCAGATTCAGCCGACCTTCCACGAGCTCCTTGAACTCCACAAACTTGGCAAACGCTTCCGCCTTCTCCTTCAGGAAATAAACCCAGACATATCTGGTGTAATCATCGATCAGCACCAGCATATACCTGCTGCCTCCGAGGCTTGGGGTAGCAGTTGGTCCCATCAAGTCACCATGGATGCACTCCAACGGCTGACTACACCTTGTCTGTGACTTGTCAAACGGTAGTCGATGAGACTTGCCGAACTGACATCCCGCGCAAACATGACCTTCTCCGTAGGAAGATAGACTTGGCAGGCCCTTGACAAGACCTTTCACCGCCATTGCTTTCAGCTTGTCCATCCCTACATGCCCCAACCTCTCATGCCATATCACGGCACCATCATTCGTCTTCATCTTGTCGACGTAGGAACTTGTCGACAAAACGAACAAGTCCTTTGCCCGTCTCCCAACATGAACGACCTCCGCCTTCACGGCCTCTACATTTCGTAGAAATTTCACTTCTGTCGGGCCGAACAGAACGTGATACCCAGCGTCAACAGCGTTGGTCACGGAGAAGAGGTTTTTCTTCATCCCGGGCACATGATAGACACTCTTCAAGGTAAGTGGCCCTCTATCACTGCCCAAAGAAACAACCCCCACCTTCTCGACTGGATGCACAGTATTATCAGCGGTGATGATAGCATTGTTACCTGTATAGGGTTGTGCTGATGAAAGCTTCGACTCATCTTCGGTGAGGTGATGACCACACCCCGAGTCCACGATCCAGTCCTCTTGATAGTTGATAGTAGCCGAGGCTTCAACCGAAGCCGAGAAGGCTCCTCCCCATCCTCCATCAATGTGCCTGGCCTCCACTTCCACCTTTCCAGCAACATGCCCCGATTGAGTAACAACTGGGCATTCCTTCTTGAAGTGCCCAACCTTCCCGCACTTGAAGCATCTCGGACCTTCCCCCTTCTTCTTCCCGTCAGCCTTGGGAGCATACCCCCTTTCCTGCTGCCCAGAAGTTGAAGGCCCATAGCCTCCCGCGATCTTTTTCTTCTTCTCCCACTTCTTCTTCTTCCCTGAGAAGAGCACCTCGCCGTCTCCCCCAGTCACTGACACTCCCGCCATCTGCCTTGCCAGACTTTCCTGCGAAGCTAGCAGATTCTCCAGCTCTAGCAGAGACGGCTGATTTGCCCATCCCTGCACTGACGTCACAAAGGCAGCATATTCCTTCCGCAGGCCGCGGATGATGTGCCTCTTCAGCTTCGCCTCAGAGATAGGCTCATCAGGATCCAGTGCTGAGATGCTTACATCGACTAACTTCAAGAAGTGGAAGTCGTGTATGCAGAGCTATCTTCTGGGTGAGGGCCTCTGGGAGGTGGTAGGAGGAGATGAAACAGAAGAGGTGAAGGCAGTAGAAGGAGGTGATAATGGACCGGCCGTGAGGGCATGGAGGAAGACCAACGCCAAGGCCGAATTCACCTTGAAGCGTGCCATTTCACCTGATCTCTTTGATCACATCTTGGGGTAGCAGTTGGTCCCATCAAGTCACCATGGATGCACTCCAACGGCTGACTACACCTTGTCTGTGACTTGTCAAACGGTAGTCGATGAGACTTGCCGAACTGACATCCCGCGCAAACATGACCTTCTCCGTAGGAAGATAGACTTGGCAGGCCCTTCACAAGACCTTTCACCGCCATTGCTTTCAGCTTGTCCATCCCTACATGCCCCAACCTCTGATACCATGTGAAATTTTCCGGACCTTGTGAGAGTAAGCAGGAATAACAACTAGAGATACAGGCCAAACAACCAGAAACAATCTTAGGCAAACAAAAGATCTTTATCGATAGCAACACTTCAATTACAGGGCAAGACATGCTCGACGAGACATGATTTCGTCAGCACAAAACTTCAAGGAGAAAGAACAGAAACTGAAGATAACTGAGACCGCACGGTCTCTTGCCGAACTCAGCAGCTCGCCAGACCGCTGCTGCCAGACCGCAACCGCTCCCGATCTCGAGACACCACCAGACCGCTGCACCAGACCGCTCCTTTGCCGATCTCCTGATTCCCGAACTCCAGCACCACAACTCCAAGCCGCAGACCGCCCGAACACTTTCAGAGGAAGAGGTGATCGCTGCTGCCTGCACTATCCGCAGAAGCTGCACAAGGAAGAATTCGATCAGAGACCGCCCGGTCAGAAAACACAGACCGCAAGAAAGACGCGAACTCAGCTTACACTTGGTGTGTTCTGCTTGTTGCTACAGTGGCTCCCTATTTATAGGCGTGATACCTGATCCAGTCACCACCCTATGAGATAGAGTCACCACCCATCAGACCGCGCGACCTTACCGGTCAACCCGCGCGATCACCGCAACCCTCCTGCTTCATTTTGGTGAGCGCCGACTTCACTCCAGACCGCGGGAGATCGCTACTCCCTTGGTCTGAACACGACTCCACACGGAGATCGCCAGACCGCCTAGAAGTCACCCACCACCTGTGTTCGCCTGAGACCGCAAACACAGCCAGCTCGCCCTCCTGGTCTCCTCCTAAGACCGCGAACTGAGACCGCGCGACTAAGAATGACTTAGTCCGCGAACTCCTTCAGAACCCTCTGGAAAGCCATCAGACCGGATTCAAGAGCCAACCCGTGCGGTCACGCCAGACCGGCACGTCCTTGAAGAGAACAACTTGTCACGCGGTCAGAGACAGACCGCGCGACCCTGAGGATGATCAGCCGTCATGCGGTCACAGCCAGACCGCACGACCTCCTCCAGCAGCCCTTGGACCAGACCAGCGGTCAACCCTGGAAGCCGCAGCTGACCAATAGAACAGATCGCCATTGTCAGACCGCCAGACCGTGCGGTCACGCCAGACCGCCCGGTCACTTCCCAGACCGCCCAGGTCCAAAAGCCTCCTCCACTTCCACTTCAATAATTTCAACATGATGTTTCAAAAGTACTTAGCCTCGATGCTGGCCCGCTGACCAGGCTCCCACCTAGCTGGCAGGGCCGGGAACCGCTCGATGGCAGGATGTTTCAAAAGTACTTAGCCTCGATGCTGGCCCGCTGACCAGGCTCCCACCTAGCTGGCAGGGTCGGGAACCGCTCGATGGCAGGATGTTTCAAAAGTACTTAGCCTCGATGCTGGCCCGCTGACCAGGCTCCCACCTAGCTGGCAGGGCCGGGAACCGCTCGATGGCAGGATGCTTCAAAAGTACTTAGCCTCGATGCTGGCCCGCTGACCAGGCTCCCACCTAGCTGGCAGGGCCGGGAACCGCTCGATGGCAGGATGTTTCAAAAGTGCTTAGCCTCGATGCTGGCCCGCTGACCAGGCTCCCACCTAGCTGGCAGGGCCGGGAACCGCTCGATGGCAGGATGCTTCAAAAGTACTTAGCCTCGATGCTGGCCCGCTGACCAGGCTCCCACCTAGCTGGCAGGGCCGGGAACCGCTCGATGGCAGGATGTTTCAAAAGTACTTAGCCTCGATGCTGGCCCGCTGACCAGGCTCCCACCTAGCTGGCAGGGCCGGGAACCGCTCGATGGCAGGATGTTTCAAAAGTACTTAACCTCGATGCTGGCCCGCTGACCAGGCTCCCACCTAGCTGGCAGGGCCGGGAACCGCTCGATGGCAGGATGTTTCAAAAGTACTTAGCCTCGATGCTGGCCCGCTGACCAGGCTCCCACCTAGCTGGCAGGGCCGGGAACCGCTCGATGGCAGGATGTTTCAAAAGTACTTAGCCTCGATGCTGGCCCGCTGACCAGGCTCCCACCTAGCTGGCAGGGTCGGGAACCGCTCGATGGCAGGATGTTTCAAAAGTACTTAGCCTCGATGCTGGCCCGCTGATCAGGCTCCCACCTAGCTGGCAGGGCCGGGAACCGCTCGATGGCAGGATGTTTTTTGAAGTATTGTTCCTCTTGGAAGGTTCCGCTGACCGGGCTCTCACTAGACGGCAGGCCAGGTTGACCTCCCAGGGAGGATAGTTAATTTGCTCCCCTCGTTGGCTGACAAGGTAAGAAGGTCTCTCGGAGAGGTTGTGTTTTTCCCCGAGGTGGCTTCATTAGCCGACGAGGTTGGAGGATCTCTCGGGAATGCTAAGTGTTTTCCCCCAAGGTAGCTCTGTTAGTCGGATTTCCAGCGACACTCGTCGAATATACAGGGTTGGACATTTCTTTCCGAGCGTGTATCTCGCTCGAAAAGAGCGGGGATTGTGTACAACCCTGTATTCGCCGAGTAGGTATTCGGGCCAAGAGGCATTTCGGAACATCGTTCCTCAGCAGGATCCAAGGAAGGGGGCGAGAACCCCAGTAAGGGGCGAGACCGGCCAGGGGGACCGCCCCTGGCAGGGTCTCGCCCAGCCCCAGCTAAGGGGCGAGACCGGCCAGGGGGACTGCCCCTGGCAGGGTCTCGCCCAGCCCCAGCTAAGGGGCGAGACCGGCCAGGGGGACCGCCCCTGGCAGGGTCTCGCCCAGCCCCAGCTAAGGGGGGTGAGACCAGCAGGGGGGGGGGATCCCCGGGTCTCGCCCCACCCCAGTTAGGGGGCTCGCCGAGCCCCGCGAGGTACCTCTCTCGCCCAGTTTTGGGGGGAGGTGTCGGTCTGCGTTTAGCATCCCAGAACAGCGGGATTTGGCTATTTGCAGTCCGGTTTTGGCTATTCGCAGTCCAAATCCGAGGGTATTTTGGGTATTCTGCAGTCCTGTTTAGGTTATTTACAGCCCAGATCCGAAAATCCTATAAATAGGACCAAGGGGGCACCATTTGGAGAGAGGTCTCATCCTAGGCTAGCTCTCTCCTTCCTTCTCTCCCTCCCCAAGTCTCTCTAGGGGGTGAGGAGAGGCTCCAGTGGTGCCCAAGCTTAGTAGTGGCTTGGGAGGGGAAGTTCCAAGGGGACTTCCGGGTATGTGGCGGGACCTCCCCACTAAGCCCTTGGTCCAATTTTAGTTCCAACACCTTCAACCTAGAGCTCTCCCTTGGGGGGAGTAAGGGTTGGTCGCCCCTCAGCCTCGCTGAGGGCCCCGAACTCCACAGAGACCGAGTAGTCGGTTTCAACAAAAGGTACATAGAGTTCAACAATAAGTTCAACTTATTGCTAATTGGCTATGCAGAAAAAAATCCAAAAGTATTCTCTTATGTCGTCAGTACATGGATTGAACCCTACAAAGAATACTTCGTGTCAGCTTGGATAGACAAATATTTGCACTTGGGAAATGTTACTTCCAATCGGGTAGAGAGTGGACATTCTTTATTAAAAAAAATTCTAGAGGTCTCTATTGGAAATTTAACAACTGTGTGGAAAAAATTTGACCAAATGATTACTATCCAACACACCTGTACAACCCAGTATTCGTCGAGTGCTTTTTCCTCGGATAGAGAAAGTAGGGAAGGCGGTAGAGGAAGAAACCTCCCGCTCGCCCAGCTAGAGTAAGAGGCAAGTGAGGGGGCGAGTGGAGGAGGGGGCCGACCCTCCCACTCGCCCCCAGCCCTGGTAGGGGCGAGTGGAGGAGGGGGCCGACCCTCCCACTCGCCCCCAGCCCTTGTAGGGGCGAGTGGTGGAGGGGGCCGACCCTCCCACTCGCCCCCAGCCCTAGTAGGGGCGAGTGGTGGAGGGGGCCGACCCTCCCACTCGCCCCCAACCCTAGTAGGGGCGAGTGGAGGAGGGGGCCGACCCTCCCACTCGCCCCCAGCCCTAGTAGGGGCGAGTGGTGGAGGGGGCCGACCCTCCCACTCGCCCCCAGCCCTAGTAGGGGCGAGTGGTGGAGGGGGCCGACCCTCTCACTCGCCCCCAGCCCTAGTAGGGGCGAGTGGTGGAGGGGGCCGACCCTCCCACTCGCCCCCAGCCCTAGTAGGGGCGAGTGGTGGAGGGGGTCGACCCTCCCACTCGCCCCCAGCCCTAGTAAGGGCGAGTGGTGGAGGGGGCCGACCCTCCCACTCGCCCCCAGCCCTAGTAGGGGCGAGTGGTGGAGGGGGCCGACCCTCCCTCTCGCCCCCAACCCAAACAGGGGGCGAGACCAGCAGGGGGGAGACTCTTGGTCTCGCCCCACCCCAGCAAGGGGGCTCGCCGAGCCCCGCGAGGTAACCCATCTCGTCCAGTTCCGGGGGGAGGGTTTGGTCTGCGATTAGCGCCGTGGGACAGCGGGATTCGGCTATCCGCAGCCCAATTCAGGGGTATTTTGGTAATCTCGCGGACCGGTTTCTGGCTATTTGCAGCCCAACTTCAAAAATCCTATAAATAGGACCAAGGGGGCACCATTTGGAGAGATCTCTCATCCTAGGCTAGCTCTCTCCTTCTCCCTCTCCCTCCCCAAGTCTCTCTAGGGGGTGAGGAGAGGCTCCAGTGGTGCCCAAGCTTAGTAGTGGCTTGGGAGGGGAAGTTCCAAGGGGACTTCCGGGTACGTGGCGGGACCTCCCCGCTAAGCCCTTGGTCCAGTTCTTAGTTCCGACACCTTCAACCTAGAGCTCTCCCTTGGGGGAAGTAAGGGTTGGTCGCCCCTCAGCCTCGTTGAGGGCCCCGAACTCCACAGAGACCGAGTAGTCGGTTTCAACAACACCGACATAAAGAGATCATTTGGGCATAGTGTGATCCAAGTTAGCACTCTGTATACTAGCCCACTCTATACAAGTCTTGTTGGTTGTGTATCACTTACTGCATTAAAATTCATCAAAGAAGAAAGAAGATAAAGTCAATGCCTCAAATTATTATCAAGCATGGGAGTGTCCACACAAGATAAGATATTCTATGGGATTGCCTTGTGCTCATGAGTTAGTGTCATATATTACTAAATCAACCTCATTTCCTTTATGCATGATACATCATCATTGGAAGCAATTATCATTAAAGAAAATGTCTGAGGTTCATATTTCAGATGACATCGCAGCAGAATTTGAAGGTATTAATAGAAGATTTAATGAAACTTCTAGTGAACAAAAGGAAGAAATAAAAAGAAAACTAAGAGAGATAATGGATCCAACTTCATCGCAAACAAGAGAGCCAAGAGTTCCTTTGAGTTTAAAGGGAAGACCAAGGGGAAGCTACAAAAGGTTGAAAGATGATCCTAAATCTACAAAACGTGATTCTTCTTTATTTGAACATGTTTTGGAAGAAGAAAACATACAAGAAAAAAAGAGAGCATTAGCAAAAAAGAGGACCAGCTACCATTTGAGGACACCTACACTTACTTCAAGTCAGCGTTTCTACATTGAAGTTTGTAAGCAAATGCCACTACATTTAGCGGAGCACATCAAAGAGGTCATTAATGTCATTGGGGATGGTCATTGTGGATTTCGTGTTGTTGGCCGCGCATTAGATATGGGTGAAAATTGGGCACAAGTACGGTTGGATCTTTCCAATGAATTAAATGTTAAAGAGAGCATGTATATTAAACTTTTTGGGAAGGAGAGGTGGCAAGAATTATTATCCTCTCTTCATTGTACTGAGCTACCGGCCCCCCAAATAAATGGATGTCCATGTCGGACATGAGGATTGTGGTGGCTTCATGCTATAATATAGCTTTTGTCCAAATTTCTAAAGTTCAAAGTCTCACATTTCTTCCAATGAATTCGCCACCGCCACCTTCACAACGGTTAGTTGCAATGGGTTATATAGGTGGAAATCATTTCATGCAGTTGGTGATGCACGAAGGGTATCCTCTACCACATATTATTTCTTATTGGAGACAACATCATGATCCAATAACAAGCAAATGGGAGGAAATATACAAATCCCGATTACCAACTCCAAATCAACAAATGCGCTCGTCAAGTGAGATAGTAAATGTGGACATCTTCTAACTCAAAAGGTTAGCAAAACTATATATATTTACTTTATATTTACTAAATTTGTATGTATCTAATTTTTTTGTGTGGATTACAGGATCTAACAATTTTTTGGGTTCAAGAGAACTATATGTATTCATAAACATATACCAATTTTTTGGGTTCTTGAATGTGAGAATGATGAAATAGTACTTATAAATGATCATTTGTTGTGAAAAATACATGATTTCTCATTTTCCTTGTGCAGGTATTTTCAAGTTTTGTAATAGCTAACTTTCCGAACACAATCTAAAATGTTGGGGTTGTTACATGAAGGCGATTCCAAGTCTCTACTCGTTGTAATTGGAATGTTTTGAAATAACGAATATAATTGATATTGCATGCTTTCTATATGCTTTCTATTGGTTTGTATATAACCATTAGGTTTGTGTATAACAAAATTATATTTGTACTGGTTTGTATATAGTGAGGGTTTATATATAGCCAAAAGCGGTTTGTATATAACATCACCCTTTTTCTTTCATTTCTTGGAGTATTTCTGATTTTTAGCATTAATCATATTTCATCATAAATATTTAATTTTGATATTTTGCATCTTTCAAAAGCTTTAAAATTGACATTTTGCATCATTCTAATTGAATATTTATAATGCAAAATATTAATATTGATGAGCACTATATGTACTACAATATATGTAATGAGTCAAAACCAGTCAGTCTACAATTGTTTGAGCATTTTTTCTGAGGCGAGTTTTTCAAAAACGAAAATGCTATTTTTATGACTATTTGAATAGTCTCCATTTGAAATCATCAATTTGATGAAACTCCATTTTATGGCTGTAGAACAGCACGGAGTAAACTCCGTTCAAGAGCATTGTTCTATCTTCATCTCCAACAGCCGCCACCAACCCAGACAGACCCTGATGCGAATTTCACCTAAGTAATACTCCCTCCTCAGCCTTTGACATTATGAGTTGTTGGTGTTTTAATTGTAGATTGGTGTGTATATATCCATATTGGCGTGTATTTAGTAATGAAGAACCATTTGGGGTATATAAATACATGTAATAGATTGAAAGGTGAATGAGAGAAAATACCCTAATTTTCTACATGGTATCAGGGGGATTAGCGATCCCGTAGGCTTCGACGAGGTGCTCCTGTGACGAGGTGCTCCTGTCGCAGAAGGGATCAGCATCGTGCATCGCCGATTGACGGAGCATCGTCGGCTGCGGAGGCATCGTCGCATCGAAGCGGTGTTTCCATCGCAGAAGGGACAACGCATCGGCATCGCGCATCTCGCGACTGGACGGAGATATAGTTGAGGACGGAGGTGGACCTGATCGTCGATTGCGGAGGCATCATCGCGGCTGGACGTAACATAGTCGAGGACGGGGAAGGCGCTGTTGGACGAAAGCGCTACTCGACGAAGGCAACACTCGACGAAGGCAACAAGCTCGACGACGACAGCAGGCTCGACTCGACGAACACAGCACTCGACAAACGCAGCAGGTTCACTCGACGAATGTGACAAGCTCACTCGACGAAGGCAGCAGGCTCGACTAGACGAAGGCAACACTCGGCAAACGGAGCACTCGACGAACGCAGCAGGTTCACTCGACGAATATGACAAGCTCACTCGACGAAGGCAGCAGGTTCACTCGACGAATGTTTTATTTCTGGTCTTGGAAGAGGGGTCTGTGCTTGTGTGGTTGGTGTGGACACTGGTAAGTGACGCCGACTGGAGGATGGAAGACGTCCTTAAGAAGTTGGACCCGACAGAGGTGGTGACCTTGTTGAAACTGTTGGTTCATCCCCCCGACCAGTGAAGTTGGACCTTCCGCAGGTGGACCTGAAGCTCGGCGGACCGACCACCTATTTGGGTTGGTCGTGACGCGTGAAGAAGACTCTTACAGCGCATAAGGTTGAAGGTTTCTTGACTTGGGAGTTGAAGAAGCCAGAGAACCCAACTACATGAGATGAGTGGGAATCAACCCACATGACGGTGTTCATATGGCTTCCCAGCTTGATCGTCCCATCGATTGTTGCCACGGTTGATGGCCTGGAGGCAGTCGCTGAGGTGTGGGACAGTCTGCGATGCACATATGATGGAGTGGGGAAGACTTTCGGGGTCTTCCAGGTGAAAGGCGAAGTTGATGACACGATTCAAGTTGAGAAGACCGTACATGAGTACGCATCCGAGTTAGAATGGCTATGGGTGGACTATAACCACGTTCTTGTGGTATGAGTTGCAGTGACCCATAGTGTAAGGCCTCCAAGCTTATAATAGAGGAGAAGACCATGAGGTTCCTGAAAGGATTGAATGAACGGTTCGATCAGAGGAGAGCCTTACTTCTGTCAGGTACGAAAATCCCAACTCTGTCAGAGGCCATCTCGGCTATGATTCAGGAGGAGACCCGATTCAAACTCAATGCGGGGATGGGAGATTCAGCTGTCATAAAGTCCGCGCTAGCGGCTACTGACTCGGGTATTGTAAGACCATGAGAGGACACACGACGGTGCTACAACTGCGGTGAGACAGGTCACCTAGTGAATGCTTGCCCCAGACCACCCAAGGCAGGGGATTTTGGTGGACGTGGACGTGGTCGTGGATGGGGCCAAGGTCGTGGTGGCAGAGGTGGCTATTGTGCCAATCTAGGCATTAGTGGATGTGATGAGAAGGCTGGTGTTATTTACACTGAGGAGGAGCAGACTCTTCTGAGTCTAATGAGCAAGATGGAGGGTCTCAAGAGGAGGCAAACTGGAGACGCCATTGAGGGGTCATATCATGTTATGTATGCTCATCCTTCCGGAACGACGGAGTTGATTGTTGACTCAGGTGCATCCTGACATGTGACTGGGGACTCGGGGAAGTTCACTTCCTACTCACGCCTTGCATCTCTAGATGTCATTCAGACAACAAATGGGACCTTTCAACCAGTGGTTGGTAAGGGTACGATCGACTGCACATGTTCGATAAAACTATCCAATGTCTCGCATGCTCCCTTATTTTCTGTTAGCCTTTTGTCTATCAGCTTTATTATACTCCAACTAAAATGTACTGTCTCCTTTGATATTCCCAAGGTGACCTTCCAGGAGAAAGGGACGAGGTGTATACTTGGGACTGGGACCTGGCGTGATGGGTTGTGGTACCTGGATCAGCAGGGATTGGACACTGCACTTGTATCTGCGAAGGAGAAGATAAAGGAAGGGAACCTGGAGACAAGTATAGAGGAGGCACTAATGCTCCACCATCGACGATTAGATCATTCGTCTTTTGGTGTTTTAGAACGACTGTTTCCTTCTATTTTTTGAAAAAAAAAACATGTAAAAGTAAACTTGTGTGTGATGCTTGTGACTTAGGCAAGCTCACAAGAAACTCTTATGCTAGTTCTGGTTATAGAAGCTCTTCTATGTTTGATGTTGTGCATTCAGATGTTTGGGGGCCGTGTTCAGTTAATTTCTCTAATGAATATAGATACTTTGTGACCTTTATTGATTGTGCTTACCGTGTCACATGGGTATATTTAATGAGAGCTAAGAGTGAGGTCCCCATTTGTTTCCAAAATTTTCACAAGCATGTCCAAACTCAATATGGTGCAGTACTCAAGGTATTTAGGTCGGATAATGGGACATAATATACCAATAAGACCCTTGCATAGTACTTATCCTCTCACGGGTCATACTACACCAAACCACTTGCGCATACACTCCTGAACAGAATGGCGTCGCTGAGGGGAAGAACAGACATCTGATGGAAGTGGCAAGAAGCATGATGCTGCACATGAAGGTTCCCCAACACTTGTGGGGGTATGCAGTGTTAACGGTAGCACAGTTAATCGATAGAATGTCATCGAAGATCTTAGGATGGAGATCCCCGTGTCAGGAGCTGTAAGGGCATAACGAGGTATGCTTCCACTTAAGGTTTTTGGGCGTGTCTGCTTTGTGAAGGATAATAGGACAAGTGTTGGTAAACTTGATGTCAGGGCAATTAAATGTATCTTTGTGTGGTATTTTGGTATCTTTATGGGGTATTCTGGTACTCAGAAGGGATATGTATGTTGGAGTCCAGTCGAGAAAAAGTGTTTCGTGAGCATGGATGTCCACTTTCTGAGAGCAAAAGCAGTACTACCCACAGGAGGAGATTCTATTCGTACCTGAAAAGCCCAATCTTAGGAATGGAGGCCGAGAATGGGAGAGCCTGATGACAGATTTAAGTAAAGACAGTGGAAAACTCGTTGAGGAGCAAGGGACGAATGAAGAGCAGGAGGAGGTGAGAGGTGTGATACCCACAACTTCAGGGGAGCTTGTCACATATCAGAGAAGAGAAAAGAAAACTCCTGACCTCGTATTTGCACCCACAGAGACAGTGCCTAGTTCCTCGTCTATGCCCGTCTCAATCCCGAAAGCACCTCCAGTCGAACCACTGTCACCTCCCGATGAGTCGATCTCTCCCACATCCCCGACTACTTCTGTCGGAAGGAGCACTCGAAGCAATGCGGGTAATCCTCCTGATCGATATGGTTGGGATCTTGCTTCATTTGTCTCCTACGACGCTATCTCTTCTTCTCACAGAGCATTCATTGCATCCTTGGATAGTATTATTGTACCTAACAATTGATAGGTAGCTAAAGTCGACCACAACTGGCAAGCAGCAATGAAGGAGTAGATGCGCGCTCTGGAGAAGAATAATACGTGGGAACTAGCACAGCTCCTGACATGGAAGAAGGTTGTTGGGTGCAAGTGGGTCTTTACCGAAAAGCAGAACCCGGATGGCAAAACTGAGCGCAACAAGGCTCGATTGGTTGCGAAAGGGTACAACAAGACGTACGACATCGATTATGATGAGACGTTCGCACCTGTTTCAAAGATGAGTACTGTTCGAACCCTGATCAGCCTGGCGGCCAATGGTGGATGGAAGATGCACCAACTGGATATGAAAAATGATTTTCTGCATGGCGATCTTGCTGAGGAAGTATATATGGAGGTCCCACCTGGATTTGGTACAGCCATGACGGAAGGCAAAGTGTGTAGGTTGAAGAAGGCACTGTATGGACTGAAACAGTCCCCTCGTGTATGGTTTGATCGCTTTAGAAGGACCATGATCCGGATGGGATATCAACAAATCAACGCCGACCACACTATGTTTTTCAGACATAATGAGAAACATCACATCACCTTACTTGTTGTGTATGTGGATGACATGATCATTACGGGAGATGACGAGAAGGAAATTGTGCTTCTTAAGTGTGACTTGGGAAAGATGTTCGAGATGAAGGACTTGGGTTCTCTTAAGTACTTTCTTGGGATAGAGATTGCATATGGTGCGAAGTGAATTGTTTTGTCTCAACGAAAGTATGCCCTGGATCTCCTCACCGAGACATGGATGCTTGGATGCAAGCCAGCTGCAACGCCTATCGACACAAATGAGAAAGTGAGTGTTGAGGTAGGGGAACCAGTTGATCGGGAGAGATATCAAAGACTTGTCAGACAATTGATCTATCTGAGTCACACACGTCCAGACATCTCCTTCGCAGTGAGCGTGGTGAGTCGTTACAAGCACGATCCCAGGAAGGGTCACATGGATATTGGCACCAAATTCTTCGATACGTGAAATTTGCTCCAGGAAAAGGGCTACTCTTTAGACGGAACTGGCGTGTAAAGATCGAAGGATACTGCGACTCAGATTGGGCAAGCTGTGTTGATGATAAGAGATCAACGTCAGGTTATTGCATCTTTGTGGGAGGCAACTTGATCTCATGTAGAATCAAGAAGCAGTCGATTGTAGCCCGATCAATGACTGAAGCTGAGTATAAGGCTATGGCTCTGGGGGTCGCTGAACTCCTTTGGTTGAAAGGAATGCTAATGGAGCTGATGTTGGATCGAGGAGACGGGATGAAGTTATGGTGTGATAGTCAAGCAACAATCAGCATCGCTAACAATCCAGTTCACTATGACAGGACCAAGCATATCGAGATTGATAGGTTCTTTATAAAAGAGAAACTGGATAGTGGACTCTTTGAGCTTAGCTATGTCACCACCAAGGATCAAGCTGCTGATTGTTTGACAAAGGGGCTCAGCTCAAATGCTGATTGTTTGACAAGATGAGCTTAATTAACATCTTTCACCCACCTTGAGGAGCGTTGGTGTTTTAATAGTAGATTGGTGTGTATATATCAATATTGGTGTGTATTTAGCAATGAAGAACCCTTTGGGATATATAAATACCTGTAATAGATTGAAAGATGAACGAGAGAAAATTCCCTAATTTCTATATGAGTTCTATAAAAATAATTAGTTAATATATGAAAATATGAGTTTTTTATTAATATGAATTACAAATTTCTGGCTTCTTAGAGAGAGAATACTATTAATCACCCAAATCTATAATTTGCTTGACCAATTTTTTATTAATGTGTGCTCATTGTATTTCAATTGACTTGTGAGAGAGAGAGATAGGCTATGTTTGGCATGGCGGTGGAGGTCACAAACACAGTGGTTATGAACCGCCATCGTTCATGAACGCCCGACCTTACCTAAGGGTGCGTTTGGTTGGGCGTTTGGGCTCCGGCGCGGCAGGATAGAAACGGAGGTTGCTGGATAAGCAGTGTTTGCGTGAGCTGATCCAGCAACCTCCGTTTTAAGTAAACGCCGGTTCCTTTATACGCGCAGCCGCGACTTCGAGCTCCAGTCCAGACGCACGGCCGCTCCCTCTCCGCGCGACTCGTTCTCCCCCGATAACGTAGCGGGATTTCCCCCCTCCTTCTCGCCCCGATTTCGCCGCCGGTGAAGGTAATGCTCCTTCCTCTCCTCGTCGTTCCCGACTGCATCCCTATTTGCTCTGGATTTCCTTCCTCTTCTCAACGTTTTGCCCCATTTTTGAAGGGTTTTGTAGCCGCCGGTTGTTTGTTGTCGTTGATTTTCACGTCGCCGGCCACCTGGACATTTTCGGAACAGATATCTCTTCCACGACAGGATCCCTCCTTCCTCCAGTCCAAAATTAGGTATTCCACTTCATTCCTCCTCCTTACCTTATGTGTGTGTTATATGTGTTTATGTTTATATGTGTGTGTTTATGTTCATATATGTGTGTGTGTTTATGTTTATATATGATTGTGTGTGTGTGTTTTTATATGTATATGTGTGTGTGTGTGGTATATGTATATATGTTTGTGTGTGTGTGTTTATATGTATATGTGTGTGCACATGTATGTTTATATATGTGTGTGTGTTTATGTATATATGTGTGTGTGTATATGTCTGTATTTATGTGTGTATATTTATGTTTATATGCGTGTATATGTGTGTGTACATGCATGTTTATATATGTATGTGTGTGTTTATGTTTGTGTTTGTATATATATATATATATATATATATATATATGTGTGTGTGTGCGTGTGTGTGTGTGTGTGTGTGTGTGTTTATGTTTATGTGTGTGTGTGTGTGTGTGTGTTTATGTGTGTGTGTGTTTCTGTTTAGGGTTGTGTGTGTGTGTTTATATGTTTGTGTGTGTGTGTGTGTGTGTGGTATATGTTTGTGTGTGTTGTGTGATTATATGTGTGTTTATGTTTATGTATGTGTGTGTGTTTAGGTGTGTATTTATATGTGTGCGTGTGTGTATTTATAGCCGGTTTATGTTTGTGTGTGTTTATGTGTGTTTATGTGTGTGTGTGTTTATGTTTATATATGTGTGTGTGTGTGTGTTTGTGTTTGTGTGTGTGTGTGTGTGTGTTTGTGTTTGTGTATTTATATGCATGTGTGTATGTGTATTTATATGTATGTGTGTATGTGTGTATTTATGTGTGGTCTATATGTGTGTGTGGTATATGTTTATATGTGTGTTGTGTGGTTATGTGTGTGTTTATGTGTGTTTGTGTATGTATGTGTGTGTTTATGCTTGTGTGATTGTGTATGTGTGTGTGTTTATGTGTATGTTTATATATATATATATATATATATATATATATATATGTGTGTGTGTGTGTGTGTTTATGTATATATATATATGTGTGTGTGTGTGTACATGTATGTTTATATATGTATGTGTGTGTTTATGTTTGTGTTTGTATATATATATATATGTGTGTGTGTGTGTATGTGTGTGTGTGTGTTTATGTTTATGTGTGTGTGTGTGTGTGTGTGTGTGTGTGTGTGTGTGTGTGTTTATGTTTAGGGTTGTGTGTGTGTGTTTATATGTATGTGTGTATGTGTGTCTTTATGTGTGGTCTATATGTGTGTGTGGTATATGTTTATATGTGTGTGTTGTGTGGTTATATGTGTGTGTTTGTGTGTTTGTGTATGTATGTGTGTGTGTTTATGTTTGTGTGATTGTGTATGTGTGTGTGTGTTTATGTGTATGTTTATATATGCGTGTGTGTTTATGTATATATATGTGTGTGTACATGTATGTTTATATATGTATGTGTGTGTTTATGTTTGTGTTTGTATATATATATATATGTGTGTGTGTGTGTGTGTGTGTGTGTGTGTGTGTGTGTGTGTTTATGTTTATGTGTGTGTGTGTGTGTGTGTTTATATGTTTGTGTGTGTGTGTTTATGTTTATATGTTTGTGTGTGTGTTTATGTTTATATGTTTGTGTGTATATATGTGTGTGTGTGTGTGTGTTTATGTTTATATGTTTATGTGTATGTGTGTGTGTGTGTTTATATGTGTGTTTATGTGTGTGTTTATGTTTAGGGTTGTGTATGTGTGTTTATATGTTTGTGTGTGTGTGCGTGTTTATAACTCCATTTGACCCAAACAAAATTTATAAAACTCCATTTCAATAAGCACTGAAAACTCCATTTCACCCAAACAGTTTTCTAACAAAACACTATTTCTCAGAAACAGCTCTTTTTCAAAACTCCATTTATGATCAGCAGTTTTTCATCAGCAACAGCCCAACCAAACGCACCCTAAGGAACTTCATCCATTTTTATGAACGAAACTAGCTTTCTTTTTTGATGGCGGTCATAATCATTGTCATGCCAAACATACATTTTATGCTGGTGGCATTTTTGTCCAAACTCAGCAGAGCAAGAAAATCACACTAAACAGAGCCATAAGCTCCGTTTGGCGCGGCGGTCGCAAACGCAATGGTCATGAACCATCATTCATGGATGTCCGACCTCATCTAAGAAACTTCATCCACTTTTATGTTCAAAATTATTTTTCTTTTTTGCCAAACATACATTTTATGATGACGGCATTTTTGTCCGAACTCACCGGAGCAAATAAGCCGTGCGAAACGGAGCCATAGAAAAGGGTGTATGAAGGAGAAAAAAAAGCTACTTTTATCATTCCATAACACCAATCATTTTAAAATATAGCATTGCACATTTTAGTTCTGGGACATTAGGATAATGACAACCAAATTGACAAATGACTACTTTACCCTGGCAATAATAATCATTGACAATGAGAATAGTTTTTTTTTTCATCACATAAACATGACAATATAAATAAATTTAATGCAATTAATAACAGTAACAGTAGAACAATAAATGAAAAAAAAACAAATAATTCCTCTGGGTTTGCAAAAAATTATACTCCAGTATGAAAATATGACAGGAGAATGGCAGGTCCTCCCAGATATTGTGGAGAACGAGAAGCCGATCCGAAAAATCAGGGAGATGAAGCGATGAAATTGTCCTGCGGAGAGAAAGATCGACAAGAATATTATTAATTATCAAGGCAGAAACACTTCGTCGAACCCTGAGGCAACCGTTTGGATATGGGATTAAGGCGAAATAGAACCAAAAATAGCCTTTATTCCATCCAAACAACCCAAAATCTAATTCTAAGGCGGAATTGAAATTAGATTCGTGTTCCTTAATCTTTTGTGGAATAGCTAATTCCAAAGTGACAGTGGAATAGATCTTATTCCCTCCCTTACGCATATTCATTCCCGTGCTCGTGCTCGAGCGAACGCTAAAGGCTATACGCCCTACTCATTTATTTTCCTGCTCGCCGGTACTCCCGTGCTCACGCACGACGCCAAATAGGAAGCCTCATTTTCCCTCCCAAAGAAGCCGTTCATGCCGCCTCTCCTCTATTTGCCTCGTTGGAACACCTCCTCGCTTCTCCAAGCCCCATTACCTAGTGGCCTAACCGTCGCTGACACCCCCATTTCATTTTTGTGATCATCAAAGTCTATTTCTTCTTCCCTATCCCTATCCCCTCTCATTTGATTTCACTTACAGATAAAAATGGAGGATTAGGGTCCTTGCCTTATTGGATGTTAGCCATAGATTTACTGGTTTATTCATTGCTCCTAAATTTGTTTAGAAAATGTGTTTTTCATAAACATTTAAAGGGGCATTTACCGGGACCTCCCCTCTAAGTTTGCAAAATTACAGATTGCACCCTCTTATTATTGAAATTACAAAAACTTCCCCTCAATGTTACAAAACATAATATTTACCTCCTCTGAAGTTCACATTTCATAACATTCATGCACAAAAATACCCCCTTCGGAGTACATTTTCAGGGAGTATTTTGTGCATGGATGTTATGAAATATGAACTTCAGGGGAGGTAAATGTTATGTTTTATAACATTTAGGGGAGGTTGGGCCTCGGTGGCTGCTGTTTTGTCCCACATTGCCAACCACCATTTACCTCTATTTTTATGTTGTGTTCAAGTTGAAGGTTTCACCTCCAGCTTGAGGGGGAGTGTTAGAGTTATTAGTATTTAAGTATTATTGATGTTTATGAGTTTAGTCCCACACCGCCTATCGGTATTATGAGTCAGTTGTATCTCCTATATATTGCCCCCATTGTGGAAGAATATATTGTACCTTCTATTTCTGTTTCATAGATTCAAACAATTTCAATAATAAGAGGGGTGCAATCTGTAATTATGCTATCTTCCAGAGGAAGTTTTGGTAATTATTCCAACATTTAAATGACATAATTTTTTTAATCAAATGTGAAAGAAAGGATTATGACACTTGTCAAATGCCAAGGAGGAATTAGTCAAAATAAGGCCGGCCTATTCATTGCTCCGCTTATACTTCACATTTGGCTTGAATTACAGTCAAAGTTGCAGTTTCACCTATTACGCCTTAAAGAATTAGTTATTCTTCTTGTTAGAGGGAATTAGCTAACTCCACATCCAAACGATACGTAGAGGCCTTTGTGAAACCTCGAATTTACCGTTCAAAATGCATGTCGATTATTATACACAAACCAGACTGCTCTTAAAAACATTCCACCATGACACCCCAAAAAAAAAAAAACTTAGATGCCAAAATCATATACCCTAAGCACGAAAAACCGCTTGCTTCTACACAAATATGGAAAAGAAAGACAAATAGTCTTTCACAAAATTCACTTACTGATAAATTAGTCGAGGTTAGGTTTCCTTGATCAGCATCATATCTCCTCGTCTTGATTCTCAACCATGAGAAAATCAGGCACCTCCTCTATACTCTTTGAAGGCTGGCAAAAAAGGCCAAATTAAGCATTCCTGCCAAATTAAGTATTCTTGCCAAACTGAATTAATACAATCACGTATACTATTAATTACTCAAACCTTCCTGGGTGTTAAGCACCTTCTATATTTTGAAAATACAAAAAACCTCACAACATGCATGAACAAAAATACCCCATAGAACTCCCCTCCATGGGAGTATTTTTCTGCATGCATGTTATGAAATATGAACTTACAAGAGAAGTTTTTGTAATTCAAAAGATAGAGGGGCACAACCTATAATTTTACAAACTTACAAGGGAGGTCCCGGTAAACGATCCTTGCTTAGGGTCGGGCGTTCACAAACGACAGTTTATAACCACCGAGTTCACGACCTCCACCACCGTGCCAAACGTGTACAACCCGTATTCGCCGAGTGGGCCCCTCAAGCCAAGTGGCGAGACCTGGGTCAGCTCGATCATTCGCCCCGGCTAGGAGGTGGAAGTACCCCCGGTTTGGTGGGGGTAAGGTGCAGAAGAGAAGGAGCTAGGCGAGTGGTGCTCTCACGGACCACTCGCCCGGAGGCGTGGGCACTCGCCCAGCTAGGCGGGTGCCCAACGAGTGGTGCCCTCACGGACCACTCGCCCAGGATGATTTAAGGGGGAAATGACCCTGATACCCCTGGTGGGCTGCATATAGCCCTTCGGAACAGCGGAGTTAGGCTGTTAGCAGACCAATTTGGGGTGCTGTTAGTAAAATTAAAAGGCGGATTCATGTTATTTGCAGACCAGCCTAGAAAAATCTATAAATAGACCTTTAAGGGCACCTTGGAGGAGATCCGATTTTAGAGAATCCTCTCCTCCAGGCTAGTTTTTGGTCGGCTGCTAGTGCCCTCCAAGGTGCCCGGTTGAGCTCTGGTTTGGGAGGGGAAGCTCTCTAAGATCTTCCGGGTGTGTGGCGGGACCTCCTCGCTTCAGCCTTGGGTCTATTCACATTCTCACATCCACCGTCAAGAGAGTCTAGTGAGGGAGAAGTAAGCATCGGCTACACCCCCAGTGGGTCCGAACTCAAGAGACCTGTTGCAGGTTTCAACATTTTTGGTGCGGTGAGCGTGGACCGTAGTCGGTGAAGGAAAATCTTGAATTAGGTTCGATGACAGGAGATGGCGGGAATGGTTCTGACTCAGGCCACTCGCAGCCACCCGCAACAGGGGAATGGCTGGAGATGTTTGAGAAGTTCAAGCGAGAGGTCCTGCAGACAGTTCCCGCAGCAAGGAGCGAGTGCGAGACCCCGGCGGTCCCCGTGGTTCCACCCCTGCAGATCGGCGAGAAGCCGAGAACGCACCAGGGCAGCGGCCGGGGAAGGAGGTGCCAGCAGAAGGAAGTGCGCGAGATCTCCCGGGGCGGCAGCTGTTCAGCAGTCCGGCGAGTGCTGAGGTGTGCGAGCTGGGTCCGCGCGAGAAGACCACTCGCCGAACAGGGGAAGGGAGCCCCTTTTGCGAGATGATCCTCTCGGCCCCAGTGCCAGAGGGGTTTCGTGGGCCGGAGATGTCCTACTACACCGGCAAGGAGGATCCAGTCGTGCACCTGCAGTGGTTTGAGGACATGACCTCAATCCTTCCCATGACGGATGCTTTTCAATGCCGACTCTTCGCAACCACCCTGAAGGAGAAAGCAAGGGACTGGTTCCACCAGCTTTCCGCGGGTTCCATCTACTCGTTTGATGATCTGCGCCGAGGCTTTCGGCTGCGATTCTCGACGTCAAAAAAGAGGAAGAAGGATGCGGAGGCTCTCTTCAAGATCAGGCAGAGGGAGGGAGAGTCCGTGGCACATTACGTGGATAGGTTCCAGGAGGAGATACACCTCGTGCAGGAGGTGCCGGGATTCGCCCTCCAGATGGCGTTCATCGTAGGGTTGCGAGACGGGTTCTTCAAGATGGACCTGAAAAGAAGACCTCCTTCATCCTTTGAAGAATTGATGGAGCGAGCAGCAGAAGAGATTGAAGGGGAGGCGGCCAACCCAGAGTTCTACAGGAGGTTGGCAAAGATGAGCGAGCCTGAGGTGAGGCAGCAAGAAGGAAGAAGGCGAGATGAACCCAGGGGTCAGGGGTTCGAAAGACCGCCTCGGAATTGGAGGAATCAAGAGCCCAACAACAGGTTGGGCTGGAGGCACCAGGAAGGACCGGCGAGAGGTCAGGAAGAAGGATACCAAGGAAGAGAAGCGGGAGGAATGAATCCGGGGTGGAGGCAGGGTCCCAGACCCCCTCACCCCCCAAGGGAGCAAGCTATGGCAGTAGGCCGGGGAAGAGGGGCCAGAGGAGCAAGAGGAGGAAGAGGAAGAGCAGGGAGAGGGGGCAGGGTGGCGTTGCCTTATTGTGACTTTCATCAGGAAGAAGGTCACGCGACCGCCACCTGCCCAGAGTTCTTGGAGATGAGGGAGAGAGGTCAGCCACGGCGGCAGCAGGCCAGGATCGAGGAAATGCTCCCGGAGGCGGAAGAAGACCGATGCGAGGACAGGGCGGATACAGGAACCAGGGGGGGAATCGGGGTGATTCATGGAGGGGTTGGGATAGAGGCCTCTCGCAAGAGGAGCTTCCAGGCGATGTTCCGAAGGGACGTCGCGTCGACTTCCCAGACCCCACCCCTCTCGGAGAAGCTCACCTTCTCCTCGGAAGACATGCCAGATTATGAGGATCCATTCTGCGACGCCCTGGTGATTCAGACAGCAATTGAAAATTTCACGGTCTCCCGGATCCTGGTAGATAACGGGAGCTCAGTGAACGTGATCTTCAAGAAGGCCTTCGACGCAATGGAGGTGGAAAAGAAGAGGGTGCAGGCCTCCGGCGGACCGCTGTTTGGTTTCTCAGGAGAGCGGAAGGAGGTCGAGGGAGGTGTTGGTCTCCAGGTGACGCTAGGAGGAGTCCCAAAAAACTGTCGGTTCGTCATTGTGGACGCTCCGAGCAGCTATAACGCCATTTTCGGACGACCCCTCATCAGCGCCTTCCGGTGCGTGCCCTCATCGTACCATCAGTGCTTAAAGCTCCATAGTGGAGGAGTCCAGGTCCGCGTCCGAGGAGATGCTAAGGTGGCAAGGCAATGCTATGTGACTGCCGTCAACACCATTTCATGGATGGCGGATGCCGAGAAGATGGATGAAGAGATGGCGAGGCCGGAGGGGCCAGGAGAAGAAGTGGAGAAGAGAGAAGTGGGGGGAGAGGGCGATGCCCGAGAGGAGAATATGGAGGTCGCTCAGGAGGAGCAGGAGGTCGAGCCGGTGGAGGCAGAAGGAGTCGCAGAGGAAGAGGCCCGGGTAGAAGGGCGAAAAGCAAAGGGCCAATGGGAAGAGCCAGCCCGGCTCGAGGCGGCAGAAGAGGTGGTGGAGATGGAAGTCCTCACCCAGGAAGGGAGGGTGAAAGAGGTGCGGATCAGCGGGGGTCTCGGCCCGGAGGACAGGGTGAAGATGCTGGAGTGCATCCAGAGGAACGTGGATGTCTTCGCATGGAGCGCAGCTGATATGCCAGGCATCGAGGCGGACGTGGCTTGTCATCGTCTCAACCTCGATCCGGAAGCCCGTCCCATCCGTCAGAAGAGGAGGACCTTCGCCAGCAAGCTCGAAGGACCCATCCGCGAGGAGGTGGCAAAACTCCTCGAAGCAGGTTTTGTATCGGAGATCCAGTATCCAGGCTGGGTCTCCAATGTCGTAATGGTAAAAAAGGTCGATGGCCGCTGGCGCATGTGTGTGGATTTTTCATTATTAAATAAGGCATGCCCTAAGGATTGCTATCCCTTGCCTCGGATCGACGCGCTGGTTGACTCAGCCGTCGGTTTTTCTGTGATGAGTTTTTTGGATGCTTTTTCAGGTTATCACCAGATCAGGATGCACCCCCCAGAAGTCAAAGACGTCTCGTTCATCACCAGGGAGGGATGCTACTGCTATAAGATGATGCCCTTCGGGTTGAAAAACGCAGGAGCAACCTACCAGAAGATGATGGACCGGGTGTTTAGGGAGCAAAGGGGAAGGAACCTGGAGGTCTATGTGGATGACCTTATGGTGAAGAGCAAGTGCGTGAACTCTCACATCCAGGACCTCGAGGAGACCTTCGCCACCCTACGCAAGTACAAGATGCGCTTGAACCCCCTGAAGTGTGTGTTCGGGGCCAGTAAGGGGAAATTCCTGGGGCACCTTCTCACCCCTTGGGGGGTAGAACCTAATCCGGACAAGGTGAAGGTCATAATGGAGCTGGGGTCGCCGCGGAACGCCAAGGAAGTTCAGCGCTTGACCGGAAGACTCGCAGGGCTGAGCAGGTTTCTCTCCCGAGCCGGGGAAAAATGCTCCCCCTTCTTCAAAACATTACGAGGTAACCAGAAGTTTGAATGGACAAAAGAATGCGAGGAGGCCTTCCAGGCCTTGAAGAGCCAACTCACCAAGGCTCCCCTGCTTCAAGGTCCCAAGGAGGGGGAGGATCTATATCTATATCTCGGGGTCGGGACAGAGGCCGTAAGCTCCGTCCTGGTTCGAGAGGAAGGCAAGAAGCAGCTGCCCGTCTACTACGTGAGCAGGGTCCTGAGGGAAGCAGAGCTCAGATACCCGATCTTGGAGAAGTTGTCCTTTGCTCTAGTCGTCGCGGCAAGGAAGCTCAGGCCATACTTCCAGGCCCATTCAATTCAAGTGGTGACGGACCACCCTCTCCGCCAGATCTTCGAAGGAGTGGAACACTCGGGAAGGCTCGCAAAATGGTCAATAGAACTAAGTGAATTCAACATTGTCTTCGTCCCCCGACTATCCATGAAGGCACAGGTGGTGACTGATTTCATGGCAGATTATGCGGCCGAGATGAAGGAAGATGGAACCCCGCGTCACGTTCCGTGGAAGCTGCTGGTGGACGGGGCTTCGGGCAAGAATTCACTCGGAGGAGGAGTGGTGCTGGAGAGTCCCCAAGGGGTAAAGATCGAGCAGACACTAGTGATACACTTCCCAATCACCAACAACCAGGCGGAGTATGAGGCGGTGATGGCCGGTCTACGGTTGGCCCAGGAGCTCGGTGTCCATGACGTGGAGGTCCTCACCGACTCAATGGTAATAGCCTCTCAGATCAAGGGAGAGTTCGAGACGAGGGAACCTGCGCTCATAAGGTACTTGGCCAAAGTGAGAGGTCTCGTGGGAACGTTCAAAACTTTCTCCATCCAGCACGTCCCGCGGGAGGAGAGCACCCCGGCGGATCGGTTGGCCAAATCCGGTCCTCGGGCCGGGGGAACCCTGACGGATCTATTCCGCCCTTCGATTGAAGAAGGAGAACTCATGGAAGTAGAGCAACGGCCCTCCTGGAAGGATCCCTTCGTCACCTTCCTTGCAACAGGAAAGTTTCCAGAGGAGGTCCCGGATCAGAGGCGCTTCCGATATAAGTCCGCCTACTACGTGCTCCACGAGGGGGACTTGTATCGGAAGACCCTCTCGGGCCTCCTGGCCCGATGCGTTTCAGAGGAGGAGGTCCCAAAGATCTTGGAAGAAGTCCACTCCGGCGAGTGCGGCAGCCACTCGGGGAGCAGGATGTTGGAGGCAAGAATAGTGAGGCAGGGGTACTTCTGGCCAACCCTAAGTAAAGACGCGGCAGCCTTCGCCAAGAGGTGCCAGAAGTGCCAAATGTTCGCCCCGCTTCAGCTCGTGCCAGCTCAGAGGCTAAGGAGTATCACGGCGCCCTGGCCATTCGCCATATGAGGAATGGATCTGGTAGGACCCTTCCCCCAGGCTAGTGGGCAGAGGAGGTTTCTCCTAGTAATGATTGACTACTTCTCAAAATGGTTAGAGGTCAAGGCGTTGGCTAAGGTCACCTCCCAGGTAATCCGAAACTTCGTATGGGGGGAGATCATTTGTCGACATGGGCTTCCACAAGCCATAGTCACGGATAATGGTCCGCAGTTCGCAAGCGAGGAATTCATCAACTTCTGTGGCCAGCTGGGGATAGACCTCAGGTTTGCATCCGTTCATCATCCCAGGAGCAACGGACAAGTGGAGGCGGCAAACAAGGTCATCGTGAACCTGCTCAAGAAAAAGGTGGAAAATCTGAAGGGCAATTAGGTAGAACAGCTTCCATCGGTCTTGTGGGCCCTAAGAACTACCCCCAACACCGCCACAGGAGAGACCCCTTTCAAGCTCTCTCACGGCTGCGAGGCCGTCATCCCCATAGAGTTCGAAGTTATGACACCACGGGTAAAGGCCGCCGCAAGCAGAGAGGAAAGTTGGAGAGCCGAAAATGAGATGGAGTTGCAGCTCTCCCTCGACCTCATCGAGGAAGCTCGGGACCTGGCAGCCATTCGCCAAGAAGAGGTCAAGCGGCGGATGGCCAGGTATTTCGACAAGCACGTCAGGGTCAAGTAGTTCGAGAAGGGAGATCTGGTGCTCAAGAAGGTCGACGCGGCTGGAAGGTCCGCCGCAGTGGGAAAACTTAACCCCAACTGGGAAGGCCCCTATGTCGTGGAAGAGGCACTAAAGTCTGGGGGGTATCGCCTTCAGAATATGGAGGGCCAACCTCTCAGCCACACATGGAGTGGTGACGATCTTAAACGTTTCTATCCCTGAAATTATGTAATGAAAATGTTTTTGAAATAAGAATATTTTGTTTAACATGTGTGTTTGAGATTGATACTGCAGCTTGTAGGAAAAACTCCGAAAGCTCCCAAAATGGCCCCGAGCAGACCCGCTGTCCAGGCTCTCATCTAGCTGGCAGGTCCGAAGGCTCACTCGGTGGCAGGTTCCAAGGTGTTGAGAAAATGGCCCCGAGCAGACCCGCTGTCCAGGCTCTCATCTAGCTGGCAGGTCCGAAGGCTCACTCGGAGGCAGGTTCTATATGAAAGAAAAGATGGCCCCGAGCAGACCCGCTGTCCAGGCTCTCATCTAGCTGGCAGGTCCGAAGGCTCACTCGGTGGCAGGTTCCAAGGTGTTGAGAAAATGGCCCCGAGCAGACCCGCTGTCCAAGCTCTCATCTAGCTGGCAGGTCCGAAGGCTCACTCGGAGGCAGGTTCTATGTGAAAGAAAAGAAGGCCCCGAGCAGACCCGCTGTCCAGGCTCTCATCTAGCTGGCAGGTCCGAAGGCTCACTCGGTGGCAGGTTCCAAGGTGTTGAGAAAATGGCCCCGAGCAGACCCGCTGTCCAGGCTCTCATCAAGCTGGCAGGTCCGAAGGCTCACTCGGAGGCAGGTTCTATGTGAAAGAAAAGAAGGCCCCGAGCAGACCCGCTGTCCAGGCTCTCATCTAGCTGGCAGGTCCGAAGGCTCACTCGGTGGCAGGTTCCAAGGTGTTGAGAAAATGGCCCCGAGCAGACCCGCTGTCCAGGCTCTCATCTAGCTGGCAGGTCCGAAGGCTCACTCGGAGGCAGGTTCTATGTGAAAGAAAAGATGGCCCCGAGCAGACCCGCTGTCCAGACTCTCATCTAGCTGGCAGGTCTGAAGGCTCACTCGGTGGCGGGTTCCAAGGTGTTGAGAAAATGGCCCCGAGCAGACCCGCTGTCCAGGCTCTCATCCAGCTGGCAGGTCCGAAGGCTCACTCGGAGGCAGGTTCTATGTGAAAGAAGAGAAGGCCCCGAGCCGACCCGCTGTCCAGGCTCTCATCTAGCTGGCAGGTCCGAAGGCTCACTCGGTGGCAGGTTCAAAATCCTCAGGGGGTGACCTCAAGAGCACTCGCATTGACCACGCGCGGTAGAAACGACCTCACTTCACTTTCATGATTACCTAAGCGAAACCCCGGTTTGGGCGAATGGTAAGGAAGTGCGAGTGGGGGAGGCAGCGGGAAGCGAAGGGGAGAGACACGCCCAGGTCACCCTCGAGCATTCGCTAGGTGGCCGGGACAGTTGCACTACAGTTTAAACGTCCTAATGAGCCTAGCGAGATATAGCGGCGAATGAGAAAGAATTAACGTCCTAGCGAGCCTAGCGAGACATAACAACAAATGAGAAAAAGTGGAGATAGCACAAAAATGGAGAGCACAAAAATCGTGGCCAATATACATATATTTCAAGGGCACTCGCCCCGTTCATGATTACATTCAAAAGATTTTAAGTAAAAGACGGCAAAAAACACGGTCCAGCTCAGGGGTCGGCAGGCTTCTCGCCAGAAGATCTATCACTCTCGCCTGAATCCGGTAGGAGGGCGTCTTCTCGCGGCTCACCATCCTCATCTTCCGGGAAGGGGGTCGGGATGAAGAGCTCGGGGACGACCTGCCGAGCAGAGAGGCATTCGGCCTCTTCCTTCAGGTACCCAGCCTGCCGCAACACCTGCAGCGCATGCTTCACGGCGCTCTGGGCGTTCTCCTGCATCAATTGCTCCAGCTCGTGGTGGGGGTAGAAGTGCCCCCCGCTCCCCAAGGCGAGTGCCGAGACCTCGGCTTCTCGCGACCGCTGGGCCTCGGCCTTGGCCAGCCGGACTTCGTCTTCAAGGCCAGCCACTCGAGCACGAAGCATCTCGGCAACCATGGTATCCTAAGAATAATAATAAAGGTGGTAAGAAGAAAGTACATCAATCGGCAACAGGCCACTCGCGGGGAAGAAGAAAATGTATATACCTCCGCAACGGGGCGGCTGGCGAGAAGGGTTTCCGCAGCTGCCAGCTTCGTCCTGAGTTCCCGCGCCTCGGCAGAAACGACGGTCCTGGACTCCTCAACCTCCGCCAAGTTCCGCGCCAGTTTGATGCTCCGGCGCGAAGACATATGCGCGAGCTCGAGCGCCCGCAGCATGGCCCTGGCGGTCTCATGGGCGAGGACCTGAGTCGTCTCGGCATCGTAGACTTCAGCATCCTCCCGACCGTAGAGGGCATACGCGATGGCATAGGCCTCGCCACTCGCGAGGTCGCTCTCTATCCACGATGGATGAAGGGTGGAGAGCGAGACCCTGTTGGCGTTCCTGTCCCACTTTACCAGGGGGGCCCCTGAGGGGTCCACGTACTTCTCGCCGCTGGGGAAGTTCCGGTGGTCCCTGGGCAATGGAGGCGGCGGCAACGACGATCCCGCGCGAAGGGTGGTCTCGCCTGGCGCACCCACCCCCGGGGTTTGAGTCTGAGCACTCGCCCCTAGGATCTCGTCCAAGACCCCCTTCCCCTTGGCAGAGGGGGGATTCTTTGATTTCTTGGAAGAAGAGGAGGTCAGCGCCCCCGATTTCCGCTTCTTTCCGCTAGGCTTGGAGGAGGAAGGTTCTTCCCGACAGGCATCCGCTGCAGCCTGTGCGAAAGACACAGAAGCCCTAGCGGGATGCGGCGGATGCAGGGGAAAGCTACGCATGCCTGCATAATATTGCGAGTGATTTAGCGAATGGTATAAGAGTCACAAGATCGAAGCGAACGAAGTTCCGAAAACTTACCCTCGCCCTGCGGAATGAGCGGGAGCGAGTTGACGTTTCGCCGGAGATAGACGAGGTCCATCCCGTGCTCCAAGATGTATTGGTGGAGTTTGGCCTCGTGCCCCCTAGGGTCGGGGGGCGGAAGGTTGACTCCTCCTCCTGCACTGGGGCGAGAAGCGTATTCCCCAGGTTCCCGCTGACGAAAAGGAAGCGCCGAACCCAGTCGTGATTCTTATTCGGGAGCCCGTAATGCTTGAGCGGGTTCAGACCCGAGAAGAACGAGATGCCGTTGGTACAGCGAAAGGTGTAGAGCTTGCGGAAGACGGGGAGCGAGAACTCGATCCCCTCTTCTCGCAGATAGCTCGCGTACCCGACCAGCATGGCGATGGAGTTGGGGTTGAGCTGGCCGGGCACGACTCCGTAATATCTGAAGGTCTGGCGGAGTTCTGGCCAGATGGGCAGGCGAAACCCCACCTCGAAGTGCTCTAGCGGGATCGCGAGAGCACAGGACGAGATGGAGTTTAGGCGCTCGTCCGGCCTGGGCTTTCGCGCCTCAAACCCAGGCGGGATGTAATCCGCGACCGCAGTCAGGTAAGCCTCGTCGGAGAGGTCGCATGAATCGAATGTGTGGTTGACGAACGCGCTGGCGCACCTGGCTCTGCCTTCCGCATCACCACCCATGACGCGAATGACGAAGGATAAGAAAGCAGCAGAGAAGAGAGAAGCGCGAGTGCTAGCGCGAGGAAAGAGAAGGAGCGGATGGTAAGGTATTTAATACGGTGGTTGAAAGGCCTATTTATAGAAGGGCCAAACGGCGTTTGGGCTTTCGAGGTAACGGGTGTGCAGATAGCAGTCGCGCCTTCCCGACGCCTCGGAACCCGGGCCGACCCCTCTCGCTCAGTAATGACAAATGCCCTGTGGCTATTCGCTCATCGACTACGCGAAAGAGGTTAAGAAAGCATTCGGCAATAATAAAACATTCGGCAATACCCAAGCAAGATATAGAAAATAAAAAGACAAAGAATAGAGCATTCGCAAAACACAGGACATAAGATTATTACAAACGGAAATAAAAGTCCAGCATCCGCGCTACAGAAAGCAGAAAAATTACAAGAAGGGCGAATGAAGACTGGCTCAATACTCCTCCCAGACCCACCGACCTCGCTTTCGCGACCCAGCTTCCATGGGCATTCGCGGGCGGTAATATGCGAGTATATTGGTGATCTCATGGGAAGCCAGTTGGAGTTGGTCCCGGGCTCGCGCGGCGTGTGTTTCGGGAGACAACTCCCCTCCTTCGCCCCCCAGGCGCTCCACCGTTGTGAGAATGCGCGAGTAGTCCCGATGAAGGTCCTTTAACTCACGCGCGACTCTCAGCCGCACGTCGTCCACCTGGCCGGCTACGTTTCGCTGGATGTGGATGAGCTTCCCCAAGACCTCCGAGATCCGATCCTTCAGGGTCGCGTGATCCGAGGAGTCGCCCAGAAAGTCAGCGAGATCCCCAGGGGAAGGGAGAGGCGAGAGCATCCCCTCTCCCCCCTCGTAGTAGGAGTCAAAGGGGGAGGCTTCCCGATAGCCTGCGGAATCACAACTAGGTCAGTAGTGATAAAATATGCGAGTACGATAGGGGCGGGTGAGTGGACTGACCTGGGGTGGGGTCCTGGTGACCTGAAGGACGAGACGAATGGGGGTGCGTTCCAAACAACCAGGCGGGAGGTAAGACCTTTCCCTTTCCTGGACGGTAAGGCTGTGAGGTAGGAGCTGGAGCATCCGCAGGATCATTCGCGCGGCCCTGCTGACCGGATTTCTTCTGGGGGGACACCCTCGGCTCATCCGCAAGCGCGGAGGGGTTCGGTCGAACAGGGGAACTCGGAGGAATAGAGTCCCGCAGCGAAAGGTTGGGGTCGAGGGCTACAAAAAACAGTGGTCAGCAGCGAGCAGCAGGAAGGATGAATCCAAAAGGGGTTACAACTTACCGGACTGAAATGAGGTCTCGCCCGGAGGAGGTGGAGGAGCAAGGTCCCGATCTGGAGGCCTCTCGCCCGGGGGAGGTGGCACCACGACACTGCTCGAGACGGCCCCGTGGCCGGTCTCGGGCATCGAGATCCCCTGCGAATGGTCAGAGCGAAGGCAGGGTAAGGAGAGGAACTAAATAGAGGGACGAGAGGAATCCTCATACCTGCGTCCCGAGGTCCGGAGGATTCCTTGCCGGAAGAGTATCCGCCGGCGGAGTCCTCACCGGAGGAGTGCCCGCAGGGGACTCCGAGGCAGTCTCGCCTCTCTGACGATTCAGTCGAATCGCCTTGGCTCGACGCGAGACGTAGGGGGCACTCGGGTCCCGCTTAGACATAAGTCAGGGAGCAAATCTGGCTGTCTTGGGGGCAGTTACAGCTTGGGCCGCGGCCAGACGCTAGATCATCTCCAGCGAGAGGGGTCTCGCGGAAGGCTTGTGAGAAGACATTGATCTCAGTGAAGGGTTAAGGGAGGGAAGAAGCTCCGAATCGAGGGTTGTCAACGCTCCAGGAAGTTCTGACATGAAGAGATATATATAGGACAACGGTGGGACCCACAGAATCTTGTGAGTCCAGTCAGCATGCACTCACCGAATACAGGGTTGGACTGTTCTTTCCGAGCGTAGTAACCACTCGCAAAGAGCGGGGATTGTGTACAACCCGTATTCGCCGAGTGGGCCCCTCAAGCCAAGTGGCGAGACCTGGGTCAGCTCGATCATTCGCCCCAGCTAGGAGGTGGAAGTACCCCCGGTTTGGTGGGGGTAAGGTGCAGAAGAGAAGGAGCTAGGCGAGTGGTGCTCTCACGGACCACTCGCCCGGAGGCGTGGGCACTCGCCCAGCTAGGCGGGTGCCCAGCGAGTGGTGCCCTCACGGACCACTCGCCCAGGATGATTTAAGGGGGAAATGACCCTGATACCCCTGGTGGGCTGCATATAGCCCTTCGGAACAGCGGAGTTAGGCTGTCAGCAGACCAATTTGGGGTGCTGTTAGTAAAATTAAAAGGCGGATTCATGTTATTTGCAGACCAGCCTAGAAAAATCTATAAATAGACCCTTAAGGGCACCTTGGAGGAGATCCGATTTTAGAGAATCCTCTCCTCCAGGCTAGTTTTTGGTCGGCTGCTAGTGCCCTCCAAGGTGCCCGGTTGAGCTCTGGTTTGGGAGGGGAAGCTCTCTAAGATCTTCCGGGTGTGTGGCGGGACCTCCTCGCTTCAGCCTTGGGTCTATTCACATTCTCACATCTACCGTCAAGAGAGTCTAGTGAGGGAGAAGTAAGCATCGGCTACACCCCCAGTGGGTCCGAACTCAAGAGACCTGTTGCAGGTTTCAACAAAACGGACCCTTAGATAAAGTTTAAAAATATGATGTTAACTCACCTGCCACAATTGCAGCAACTGCCATAGCAAGAAATTGATGATCATAACCAGGCAAAACAGCTTCCCTGCCCATGCTCCACAGTTAAGATATCTAAAATGCAATAAAACAAGTATAAAGAACACTAGAACAGGAATACCATTCCAGGTTGTGCAAACTAATGGTTCATTATCATCTACAATCAAATTAACATTACACGCTTAAATAAAAGATAATGTGCAATACCTCGCCTCGCCTAAGTATTAAACTTATGATTATTATTGCATTATATGCTTTTGATGCTATATAAATGAGTAAAATGCGAAATTAAAACAAAAAAACAAAAGAGCTTGCTGAAACAAAAAAACAAAAAAAGAGAAGTTGTTTGTGCAGTTATTTTTTTAATATAGTTTCGATTTATTAATGTAATGCTTTTTTATTTAATTATATATACTAGTATGTGTGGTGTGTGGGCTAGTTGGTATTATTTTGGGAGGATTTGTTATTACTGGCTCATAATTTGTCTTAATATGAGGCCGGCTGCTACTCATTTCATTTTAGTTAGGCGGTGGAAATTTCTGGATAAGTGGGGAAATGACACCCCTGCCCCTCAATGGATTCCATGTGTGCGTTTCTTTTGCTGCCGGTTTAAGGCGGTGAGAAGAATAAGAGGGGTCTGATTGACATTTGATCAGTGCCTGCGATTAAAATCTATGGGAATCAGCATTCTTTCTCCTCACCTCCTCCATCTTCTCTTACGCATCTACTCTTCTATCTTCTTCTCTTGCCGAGCCTTGGTTGCTGTGGTGCTTTTTTTTGCTTTGAGCATACTCAATAGAGTGCTTTCCAGGAGTTTTGAAAAAACAAGAGGGGGCTCTGATTTTCTGCTTCTACTATTTGAAGCTCCTTGGCGGTATTATTAGTATCCTTTGATTTATACTAGATTTTTAGAAGTATTAATCGCAATTAGCAGTGTTTTCCTCTCCCCCATTCAAGTTGGCCGGCTGTAGTTTGTTCTGTTTAGGTTAGATTACGGTTGGCTGTTATTGGTATATAGAACAAGATGGCTCTCTCAACATTCCTACGAATCAACTTGGCCCCGTAAGAAATTCTAACATGGTATCAGAGCTAGGTTAAGTCAGCCGCCATTGTCGATCGCCGCCGATCCCCGTCTGGAGCCGTTCTTGCTCGATCCCGTCGAGACGCCTTCGTCGATCTCTTCATCGATCCATGTTGGAGCTCTGTCCTTGTCGATTCCCGTTGCAGTCGATTCCTAGTCAATTCCCACTGCAGCCGATTCCCAGCGGAGCAGTTCGTCGATCCCCTGCTGCGTTGTCTTCCTCTGATGTCTGATAATCAACGAACTGCTCATCGACGAATAGCTCATCCACGCCTGGAGCCGTTCATCGACAAACTGCCCCTGTCTAATCCTCTTCTCATTCGTTCTTGCTGTTGAAGGTGTGGTCCTTTCTCGATCCCATCGTCGGATCACTAGCTGCTCCTGCTGACCGTGAGGCCCTTACTCTTGCTGCAACAGATTGTCCAAATGGCCTCACCCCACATTTCGTACCTTTCGAAATCCGATATCATCCTTAATGAGACCAACTACAAGGAATGATCTTCCACGGTTCACGTGCTTCTTCGTGGATTGCATCTTTGGGGTCATATTGATGGCTCTACTCCTGCTCCGACTCCACCATCCACCCCCGTTGATAAGGAATTTGCTCCTTCTGCCACTAGTGAGCTAGATTGGAAGAAATGACATGATGATGACGCCCGAATCATTGTCGTTCTTTGCCAGTCTACTGAGATATCCATTCATATGGTTGTATGTGAGTTTCCTACTTCCAGGGAAATCTGGGATCATCTACGTCAGCTCTATCTGCCCTCCAGCCAGACACATAAGTACTCCTTGGTGCAGACGCTTGCTTCTGCCCATCAGCACGACCGCTCAATTCAAACCTCTGTTCCTGATCAGATCATGCAGCTCGTTAAACAGCTCTCTCAGAGTCGTGCCTCCTCATCCACGACGTTTGTTGTCAGCCAAGCCTCCACTTCACAGACCGACTCAGCGGCTGCATCTGCCTCTACAGGTATCATTAAGGCTTCCTGGTTACTAGATTCTGGAGCATCTTTTCATATGACCTTTGATGCAGCTCTGTTACGTTCCCGCCGGTCTGTTTCTTCTGACATACGTGGCATCATTGTTGATGGCACCACCTTGCACATTGCTAGATGTGGTACTCTGCATACCGCTCATTTTCACATTCTTGGTGTTGTCTATATCCCTAAGCTTTCCATGAACCTCATATCTGTTAGTCAGCTTGCGTCCCGAGGTTGTCTTGTTATTTTTGATGTCCTTTTGTGTTATGTGCATGATCATCACACAAGGACACTCATTGGAACTGGTCGTCGTCGTAGCGGGGTTTATGTGCTCGACCATCTCCGACTTCCTTCACCCACTTTTCTACCAGCTTCCCATGTTGTATCTCCCACCTGTCTTTCGCCGGTCAGCTTTCCGCAGCAGCATCACCATCTCGGCCTTCCCAGTGGAGCTCGACTATCTTATCTTGTTCGTCATGGTATCTTAGGTCGTGTGTCTGTTGATCGCTCGCACTCATGTACGGGTTGTACGCTTGGCAAACAACTACAGCTCCCATATCGATCCAGCGAGTCTCGATCATCCTCTCATTTTTGCTTTAGTTCATTTTGATGCATGGATCCAACCCCCTTTATTTCAAAAGGTGGTCATCATTATTGTGTTATTTTTGTAGATGATTTCTCTCGTTATACATGGGTTTACATGATGCGTTCTCGTATTGATTTCTTTCGCATTTACGTTGAGTTTGTTTCCATGGTGCGTACTCAGTTCTCTACGACTATCCGCACCTTTCGCTCTGATTTGGGGTGGGGGGGGGGGGGGGGGGGGGGGGAGTTACATGTGGATGACTTTCGTGATCTTCTGGCATCTCATGACACTCTACCTCAGCTCTCCTGTCCTGGTGCTCATTCTCAGAATGGCACTGCGGAAAGGAAGCATCGTCATATCATTGAGACGGCTCGTACCCTCCTCATTGCCTCTCATGTACCTCCACACTTCTGGCCCGAGGCCATATCCACTGTTGTCCATCTTATCAACCTCCGGCCATCCACTTTCCTATAGGGTAGCAGCCCTGGTGAGCGTCTGTTTGGTCTTCCTCCTCGTTATGACCACCTACGTGTGTTTGGTTGTCTATGTTATGTTCTTCTCCCTCCTCGTGAGCATACCAAACTATCTGTTAAGTTAATCACTTGTGTTTTCCTTGGTTATAGTCCTGAGCACAAGGGTTATAGATGCTATGACTCCGTAGCTCGTCGCCTTCGTATCTCACGAGACGTTACTTTTGTTGAGGACCGCCCCTTTTTTATTTCATCCTCACCTTCGTCTCCTTCTTCCTCTACTCACATTTCTACTACAGTTGATGACGTTCTTTTTCTCTCCATACCACCGTCTGTATCACCTTCCTCAAAGACACCTTACACTCAGTCTCCACCAGAGTCACTGTTTCCTGTCCTTCTTCCTGAGTCATCTCCAAAGTCTCCTGACCTTCCTGTCCAGGTTCGTGCCCCAGCTCTTCCTCAGCACTATGCTCGGCATTATGTTCGGCGGTCTTGTCCAACAGATGCGCCCTCCGCCCCTCTGCATTCGGCCTCTTCCAGTGAGTTACCTGTGGATGATCCTTCAGGACGACGCTACCCCACTCGTGATCGGCACCCACCTGATCGGCTCAACCTTGCTACTCATCTGCTTGACCAATCAGCTCTTCCAGCGACTACTTGTGGTGTTCCATAGTCTAGTACCTACAGAGAGGCTGTCCAGATTCCTGAGTGGCAAGCCGTCGTGTCTGACGAGTTGAGTGCTTTGGAGCGCACTTCTACTTGGGATCTAGTCCCGTTACCTTCTGATGCAGTTCCTATCACCTGCAAGTGGGTCTTCAAAGTGAAGACTTGCTCGGATGGCACAGTGGAGAGATACAAGGCCCAGTTGGTGGCCCGTGATTTTTCAGCAGGAGCACGGCTGAGACTATGATGAGACTTTCGCTCATGTGGCTCATATGACTACTATTCGGACCCTCATTGTTGTTGCAGCCGTCCTTCAGTGATCCTTGTTTCAGCTGGATGTGAAGAATGTTTTTCTTCACGGTGACTTGCAGCAGGAGGTGCACATGCTTCCTCCCCCAGGCCTCTCTATTGCTCCTGGTCTTGTCTGTCGTCTCCGTCGAGCACTTTATGGTCTCAAACAGGCTCCTCGAGCTTGGTTTGAACGTTTTAGTTCAGCAGTTCTTACAGCCGGTTTTCAGCCTAGTCACTATGATCCAGCTCTGTTTGTCTACTCTTCATCACGAGGTCGGACTCTTCTCCTATTATATGTGGACGACATGATTATTACTGGTGACGATGCCTCCCATGTTGAGTTTATAAAACATCACCTTCAGCAGCAGTTTCAGATGTCTGATCTTGGCACTCTGAGTTACTTCTTGGGCATCGAGTTCTCTGCTACTCCTACTGGCTACCAATTATCTCAGCAGCGCTACACCTCGGACTTACTGGCCCGTGCTACACTGTCCGACCCTCGCACTGTTGCTACTCCCATGGAGCTCCACTTTCAGTTGCGTCCGGACGAGGGCTCTCCTTTTTCCGATCCGACACGGTATCGCCATCTGGTTGGGAGCTTGGTTTACCTCACCATCACTAGACCTGACATTGCCTTTGTTGTTCATGTGCAGAGTCAGTTTGTGAGTGCTCCCACATCAGTTCACTACGCTCACCTGCTGCAAGTTCTCCGGTATCTTAGTGCTACTATGACTCGTGGCCTATTCTACCCCCGCAGTAGCTCTCTCAAGTTACATGTATATTCTGATTCTACATGGGCCAGTGATCATGTTGATCGTCGTTCGGCCACCGGTTTTTGTCTCTTCTTGGGTTCTTCTCTCATTGCCTGGATATCCAAGAAGCGGAATGGCATTTCTCGCTCTAGCACAGAGGCAGAGCTCCGTGCCATGACCATTACAGCTGATGATATTGTTTGGCTTCGCTGGTTTCTTGTTGATCTTGGTGCTGCTCCTTCTGGTCCTACCACTCTCTATTGTGATAACACCGGGGCTATCCAGATTACCCTGAATCCATCCAAGCATTTGCTTTCCAAGCACATCGGCATTGATGCCTTCTTTCTCCGTGATCAGCACATTCAGGATACTCTTGTTCCTCAGTATGTTCCCACTGAGCGCCAACTTGCCAATTTGCTCACCAAGCCTCAGACTCGCACTCAACAAGAGTTTCTTCTCTCCAAACTCTCGATGTATGATCCCCCGTGAGTTTGAGGGAGGAGGGGGGGGGGGGGGGGGGGGGGGGGGGGTAGATGAATCGGGTTCTATATAGCACAAGATGGTGTTGTGGGCCTGATCGGACTCTGAAGTTTTGAACCCCGCTCCAAACCGGACGGACTCTGGGGCCTAATCCCCGCTCCACTGCCCAACAACAGGGTCGCGGCCCCCACACCCCAACCCTTCTCCGCACATATTCTCAGCACAAAGGGTTGTTGAAACTAGGGCTTGATCCCCAGACCTCCTTGATGAGAGGCATTTAACGCTGGCCATCATCACCAACTCAGCCGCGGCTCAGTTGGTGATAGGAGAGGGCGTTAAGTGTTTCTATCAAGGAGGTTTGGGGATCGAGCCCCGACCTCAACAACCCACCGCACTGAGAACACGTGCGGAATGGGTTGGGGTGTACATGCCCACGGGCCTGTTAATATGGGCAGGCTAGTGGAGCGGGAGCGGGATTAGGCCCAGAGTCCCAGAGTCCTGGCCCAGCCCATAACATCAAAAGTGCACTTTTATGTTGTGGGCCCGGCCGAACTCTGGTGTTTTGAACCCCTCTCCGAACCGGACGGACTCTGGGGCCTAATCCCCGATCCACTGCCCAACAACAGGGTCGCGACCGCCACACCCCAACCCTTCTTCGAACGTGTTCTCAGCGCTGAGGGTTGTTGAGACCGGGGCTTGATCCCCAGACCTCCTTGATGAGAGGCACTTAACGCTTGCCCCCATCACCAATTGAGTCGCTTGCCCTCATCCCCAGATCTCCTTGATGTTATGGATCCTACGCCCTCAGTTATCTAGTTATGCATTATTATTATAAGTATGGGAGTCGAGTCATTGTCTCGAATCAAGTTGTAGGAGTCAAGTCGAGTCATAGCGTTTAAGTATTTTAATATTTAATGTATGTTGGGTATTTATGATTATGCCATCGGAGCCTATATATATATGGCCTTTAGGGTCATGTAATATTATGCAAGATTAAAACCAAGTTTCCCTTCTCTCTCAAGTTTCTCCCTCTCTCTCTAAGCCCTCTTCCCCCTTAAGAGTTTCTTCTCTCCGTCCTCCACCCTCTCCGGGTTTCATCTTCTCTCATCTCCTCCACCACTTCTAGGGTTAACACCCTTGTATCTTCGACTACATCTCCCTTCCGTTGCCATTCGACAAACCACCAAAAGAGGCACGCAACAACTTGATATCAGAGATTCTCGGTCCTCTTCCGTCGGTGCACGTCAACATCAGCCCGGCGTCGCTGTCCTCTCGGTTTCATCACGCCTAGGTTCCTCCAACGCCTCCAGGTTCTGTCACCGCCTCCAGCAAATCAACGTCATTTCTCTGTCGAACTCAGATCCAGAGCCCATCCCTAAGCTCCCTTCCTCCATATTATACGCCAAACCAGACCCCAGCTCCTCTCCTCATCGAACCCCGGTCCCCATTGCGTCTCCAGCGATCTACTACCCGCAGCACCGAACCCGCTCTCAGCTTCAGAGCCGACCAAGCGCACCCTTCCTCTTCTTGCGCATCTCCAGACGCCTCTTTCCACTCGCCGCTGCAACCCCACAGCGTCTCCCTCAAGCTCGGCGCCAATAACCACCACCGAATTCTTGTCGTCAAGATCGACGAAGCCTTCATGTTGCTTCATCCACTCCATCGAGCGGCTACGACGAAGCCGCTGCCCCAACCTTTCGTCGTGATCATCTTCCGGCTCTGACGACCTGATCGACGAGGGCTCCCTCTTGCTTATGGCTCCAGCCATCTTGCTGATGTGGCCCGCCACCGTGCCGCCGGCACCGCCAGACCCAGTCCTTCTGCCGCCAGTCTTTTCGTGGGCGCCGCTGCCGCTTGTTGCAACCACGGCCACCGCGACACGATATCGGGCGCTATTCTGGTGCGAGATCAAGATGCTAGAGACTCCGACCATCCACGTGGAGTTCAAGCTTGAGGGCAAGCTCGATTTCGAGGACGGATGAGATTATATGGATCTTATGCCCTCAGTTATCTAGTTATGCATTATAAGTATGGGAGTCGAGTCATTGTATCGAGTTAAGTTGAAGGAGTCAAATCACGTCGTAGCGTTTAAGTATTTTAATATTTAATGTATGTTGAGTATTTACGATTATGTCATCGGAGCCTATATATATAGGGCCTTTGGGGTCATGTAATATTATGCAAGATTAAAACCAAGTTTCCCTTCTCTCTCAAACTTCTCCCTCTCTCTCTCTCTAAGACCTCTTTCCCCTTAGGGTTTCTTCTCTCCGTCCTCCCCCCTCTCCAGGTTTCATCTTCTCTCATCTCCTCCACCATTTCTAGGGTTAACACTATCTCCGATTACATCTCTTCCGTTGCCATTCGACAAACCACCAAAAGAGGCACGTAACAAAGGCTCTCTCGACATTCCTACGAATCGACTTGGCCCCGTAAGAAATTCTAACAGTATCCACATATGGTTTTAATTTTGTGGTCAGCTAAATTATTTTTAGTTTTGTGATTTCTTTTTCTTTATGGCCGGATGCATTCACCTAGGCTTATAATTTCAATTCTAACTGAAGTTGCAGTTGCTATTTCTTTAAGGCCTGCTGCATCCAGTAGGGTAGATGATAAAAGGCTAAATAGTCGTCCCTCTCTTTCATTTTGGGGATATCTTGGTGTATGAAACAAATGCTGTAAAGTTTGGTTGGTTGTTTTTATATAAAGATAAAGTGATGGGGAATCAGAACCATTCATTTTATGCGGATCGACGATCGTAGCAGTTTTTGTTCTTGTCATTTTTTATTTCGAGTTGTAATTTTATGTATTTTTTAGTCGGGACGTTCGGTCAATCATAGCCGTCCGTTGCCCCTAGGAATCTATAAATAGAGGGTGAGGGCTCTCATTTTAGGCATTAAAGATTGGAGCATAGAAGCCTAATCTTTGGTCATTTCGGTGCCGAAGCCGAGCCGGGGTGCGAAGCCTTGGTTCCCCCCTCCCCCCCCCCCCCCCCCCCCCCCCCCCCCCATCCTTGGCATGAAGCCTTGGTTTCCCCTTCCCCACCTCCTTTGGCCGGCTACAGCAACACCTCCTCCTCCACATACAGCCGCCGGCCAACCAACCACTCCACCACCCCTCCTCCGACTCCAACTGCAGCAGCCCACCCCCTCCACAAAACCTTCCCCTCTCCACCTCCAAAACAGCCACCGGCCACCGGCCATCACATCATTCTCCCCCACTTAACAGCAACCTATAAAGATCTCCACAAAAACAGTCATCTTTACCCACAAATTCCATCTCCGGCGATCACCGGAATACGTCTCCGGTGATCCTCCTACATCTCCCATATCAATTTCCCTTCATTTTGTATTTTCCGGCGATCGCCGGAAAATAGCTCCGGCGGCCACCACCACCGGCGGCCACCTCCGGTCACCACTAACCTCCACCCAGACGGCAACCACCTCCACCATCCATTACCACCTCCATAACTACCCCACTTCCCCACTTTCTCCTCTCTCCTAAATTTTAGGCACAACTCCAAAAATTAATCTCCACCACCCTCACTCCCCAAAAAAGAACACTCAGCAAATAAGCCCCTCCCATTTCTCTCATTCCCACGTGAAAGCCTCCACCCACATCCTTCCAATAACTTCCCCCACTTCCTCCAAACTGCCTGGCTGATTTCCCCCTCCTCTGCTCCTCAATTCCACGTTGAGTCCAGGTTGCTAGTTCCTCCATTTGCTGCTCCAACTACAGCCCATCTCCCTGCCTCTTCCCCTCTCGTGGAGCCACAGCCAAGTTGTCCCCATTCTGCCCACCACCCAATCACACGTGGAGCCACATCACCCAATCACTCATTCCTTCGTGGAATTCCATTGCTAACCCCATCCCTGCTGCAGGAAACTGTTTTTCTGCTGTCCATAACAGCAAGACCCATCCAGAATTAAACCCGTGGGTTCCTGCCTAGCCACCTCATCTCCCTTACAGCCACCTACCACCCTCCAGGTTGCTGTCCAGACTTCCAGGGCAGCAAACCTCATTTGCTTGCTGCTGAAATTACCTTCCTGCAACTACCCAATCGCTGTCCCAATTTCTGGACAGCCCCCAAACAACTTCTGGACGCTGAAATCTGCTCCGGACAGCCCTCTTAAAGCGCCTCCAGCCCTCCCCTCTTTATAGTCTTGGTAATCATGGTTTGTGTGTTGATTTCTTTACCGTTGAGTCTTGTGTTTGTTCTCTACTAGAAGAGATAGTGGTTTATAAATTTGCAATCAATTTCTTTAGTCTTTGTAATCTCCCATTTAAATAGTATTTGATTTTCTGGCACTCTTGCACTTATACGACTTCACGTGTTTCCATATTTGAGAGCTTTAACTTTTTGTGGCCAATCAAATTATTATTGTTTTATAAATATTCATTGTTGCAAGTAAACCGTCGGATTTATGCATGGTCGCATGTAGGAGTTTATTCATGTGTTTTCCCATCACATAGGACCGTCCTGCGTCAGATTGGTATCAAAGCCCAGGTTCGGGCTTAGTTTATAATACGCGGGACTAGAACTTATATGTTTCACCATGTCATATCATAGTAGCAATTGCTACTCTAATCCTTTATTTGATAAACATGAGTCCACTCATTTCGTTAATCCTCTATTTGTGAAACCGGATTCCACCACTGATCATGCACATAGAGTTCCCTCGGGAGGACCCTCATACTATCATGATTATCCTCGTCCCCAATACATTACTCGTAGAAGTCGTGCTAACCCTTTTTCACACTTTGATTTTTCTAGAGGTAATTACCTTGAAGAATATCAAGAGCCTTATAGAGGTCACCACTATCAAGATAACATCACGTGTAGTGGCCTCCCTAGTGTTCCGAAAACGGATATGTCGGTAGCCGAATTTCAACGATGGGTCAGTGATCAATTTGATCGCTTGGATGTTCATTTTAATGACATAAAGAATGCCTCAAAGGGAACCCGTAGGAAAAAACTTAAGGATTTAGGTCAAGCCACCAATGTGTCTAGTAGTGCTCCCACTAACATGAGAGACCCGACGCTAGATTTTGATTCCTCTCATATTGAGGAGATTCAGTGCCCACTTGATATTGGGGTCGAGTCCGATCTTGATCATGTGATATCAGTGGAGAGTGACACTAGTATGATTAGTGAGCATGGTCACGAGAGCGAGGACGAACGGCCCAGTGACACAGTGATGGTATATCCATTCTCTGCACCTCAATTAGTCCTAGTGTCCCCTACGGCTAGAAAGTCAATCCTCAACATTACTATCGGGAGCCGAGAGCCTAGTGTTGTGTACTCAGTGATGGCTCCTCTTATATTTAAGGTCACTCCTGATATTCCAGGAAAATATGTTGGTAGTCGTCGCATTTGTGACGAATTTCATTATACCCCTCCCGGTGAGCCACCTGATGAGTTTCTACTTTATGGAAGCATTCTACACATCATGGAATGGTATCTCAATACCAAAGTCTCGCATAGCTTTCTGGGTGTTTATCTCACACTCGACGAGTATTTCTATACTCCACCAAAAGAGCCTCCAGATAAGCCACCACTATTTAGGTACGTGTCCACTATCTTTGAATTAGTCGAGGATGAGAGTGCTCTCGATGATCTTGGGTTTAGTTCCATCATTGTTAGTATAGACATTTCAGGTGTTTATTTAGATGATCATCGCCCCCGCGATGAATTTTTTTACACCCCACCCACTGATCCCCCTGATCATGTGCCCCTCTAGTATGACACCTGGAGGGATACAGAGTCTCTTCATAGTCGTTCTGTTATGTTTGTCGGTCATCATTCATTGTCACCGTGTAACATGCATGAGTCTATCCGACGTAAGAGTACTTGCAATAAAATTATTTATAAATCTTATGATAATAGCCACAGGAGATTGCAAAGCTTTAACGAAGGAGGACAAGTGTTGATTTGTATATGTACTGAGAGGTTCCCCAAGGAATTGCTCGTAAATTGAATGCTAAGCGAATGGGTCCTTACACTGTGCTTAAACAAATTGGAGCAAATGCTTATGAGCTGGATATCTCGCCGAGTATGGGAATTTCACTTGTATTCAACGTTAAAGATTTGATTTCATACTTTGAGCCGCATGACTACATGTACCCTTCGTCCTCTACTTCCACATCCTCTCAGCCTCCGTCTGCATCCATCACTTCACCACAGCCTCAGTTACCACCATTCTCGCCTTCCACCTCGCCGCATCAGCATCAGCCTTCACCTACCACCTAGCTTCCTCCTCAGCTTGAGTCCTCGGCACCGACTGCTCATCCGACTTCTCCAGTTCCTACATCTCGTTCGACACCAGCAGTTCCACCGTCTTCATCAGTCCACATTCTCCGGCACAGACATCATTTAGCTTCTTCCACAACAGTACAGTACAGTGTTCGACGTCGACGACAGTAGCAGTACCTTCTTCAGCATTGATGCCCAGTACTCCGTCCCCGACATCTTCGACATCATCTCTTTAGCAGCAACACCAGTTACAGTACCATCGTCAGCTTCAACAGTACCATCCTTGGTTCCATCATCATCAGCTTCAGCGACCTACGAGTTCAGAGCTACAGGGTTTCTCCTTGCCTTCAAACGAGAGCACGCTTCCACTGATCCCCCTGATCATGTGCCCCTCTAGTATGACACCTGGAGGGATACAGAGTCTCTTCATAGTCGTTCTGTTATGTTTGTCGGTCATCATTCATTGTCACCGTGTAACATGCATGAGTCTATCCGACGTAAGAGTACTTGCAATAAAATTATTTATAAATCTTATGATAATAGCCACAGGAGATTGCAAAGCTTTAACGAAGGAGGACAAGTGTTGATTTGTATATGTACTGAGAGGTTCCCCAAGGAATTGCTCGTAAATTGAATGCTAAGCGAATGGGTCCTTACACTGTGCTTAAACAAATTGGAGCAAATGCTTATGAGCTGGATATCTCGCCGAGTATGGGAATTTCACTTGTATTCAACGTTAAAGATTTGATTTCATACTTTGAGCCGCATGACTACATGTACCCTTCGTCCTCTACTTCCACATCCTCTCAGCCTCCGTCTGCATCCATCACTTCACCACAGCCTCAGTTACCACCATTCTCGCCTTCCACCTCGCCGCATCAGCATCAGCCTTCACCTACCACCTAGCTTCCTCCTCAGCTTGAGTCCTCGGCACCGACTGCTCATCCGGCTTCTCCAGTTCCTACATCTCGTTCGACACCAGCAGTTCCACCGTCTTCATCAGTCCACATTCTCCGGCACAGACATCATTTAGCTTCTTCCACAACAGTACAGTACAGTGTTCGACGTCGACGACAGTAGCAGTACCTTCTTCAGCATTGATGCCCAGTACTCCGTCCCCGACATCTTCGACATCATCTCTTTAGCAGCAACACCAGTTACAGTACCATCGTCAGCTTCAACAGTACCATCCTTGGTTCCATCATCATCAGCTTCAGCGACCTACGAGTTCAGAGCTACAGGGTTTCTCCTTGCCTTCAGACGAGAGCACGCTCATCTTCATTCACGGAGATGAATGATTTCAAGGCGGGGGGAATTGATGGGGAATCAGAACCATTCATTTTATGCGGATCGACGATCGTAGCAGTTTTTGTTCTTGTCATTTTTTATTTCGAGTTGTAATTTTATGTATTTTTTAGTCGGGACGTTCGGCCAATCATAGCCGTCCGTTGCCCCTAGGAATCTATAAATAGAGGGTGAGGGCTCTCATTTTAGGCATTAAAGATTGGAGCATAGAAGCCTAATCTTTGGTCATTTCGGTGTCGAAGCCGAACCGGGGTGCGAAGCCTTGGTTCCCCCCCTCCCCCCTCCCCCCCCCCCCCCATCCTTGGCATGAAGCCTTGGTTTCCCCTTCCCCACCTCCTTTGGCCGGCTACAGCAACACCTCCTCCTCCACATACAGCCGCCGGCCAACCAACCACTCCACCACCCCTCCTCCGACTCCAACTGCAGCAGCCCACCCCCTCCACAAAACCTTCCCCTCTCCACCTCCAAAACAGCCACCGGCCACCGGCCATCACATCATTCTCCCCCACTTAACAGCAACCTATAAAGATCTCCACAAAAACAGTCATCTTTACCCACAAATTCCATCTCCGGCGATCACCGGAATACGTCTCCGGTGATCCTCCTACATCTCCCATATCAATTTCCCTTCATTTTGTATTTTCCGGCGATCGCCGGAAAATAGCTCCGGCGGCCACCACCACCGGCGGCCACCTCCGGTCACCACTAACCTCCACCCAGACGGCAACCACCTCCACCATCCATTACCACCTCCATAACTACCCCACTTCCCCACTTTCTCCTCTCTCCTAAATTTTAGGCACAACTCCAAAAATTAATCTCCACCACCCTCACTCCCCAAAAAAGAACACTCAGCAAATAAGCCCCTCCCATTTCTCTCATTCCCACGTGAAAGCCTCCACCCACATCCTTCCAATAACTTCCCCCACTTCCTCCAAACTGCCTGGCTGATTTCCCCCTCCTCTGCTCCTCAATTCCACGTTGAGTCCAGGTTGCTAGTTCCTCCATTTGCTGCTCCAACTACAGCCCATCTCCCTGCCTCTTCCCCTCTCGTGGAGCCACAGCCAAGTTGTCCCCATTCTGCCCACCACCCAATCACACGTGGAGCCACATCACCCAATCACTCATTCCTTCGTGGAATTCCATTGCTAACCCCATCCCTGCTGCAGGAAACTGTTTTTCTGCTGTCCATAACAGCAAGACCCATCCAGAATTAAACCCGTGGGTTCCTGCCTAGCCACCTCATCTCCCTTACAGCCACCTACCACCCTCCAGGTTGCTGTCCAGACTTCCAGGGCAGCAAACCTCATTTGCTTGCTGCTGAAATTACCTTCCTGCAACTACCCAATCGCTGTCCCAATTTCTGGACAGCCCCCAAACAACTTCTGGACGCTGAAATCTGCTCCGGACAGCCCTCTTAAAGCGCCTCCAGCCCTCCCCTCTTTATAGTCTTGGTAATCATGGTTTGTGTGTTGATTTCTTTACCGTTGAGTCTTGTGTTTGTTCTCTACTAGAAGAGATAGTGGTTTATAAATTTGCATTCAATTTCTTTAGTCTTTGTAATCTCCCATTTAAATAGTATTTGATTTTCTGGCACTCTTGCACTTATACGACTTCACGTGTTTCCATATTTGAGAGCTTTAACTTTTTGTGGTCAATCAAATTATTATTGTTTTATAAATATTCATTGTTGCAAGTAAACCGTCGGGTTTATGCATGGTCGCATGTAGGAGTTTATTCATGTGTTTTCCCATCACATAGGACCGTCCTGCGTCATATAGGGGATGGGGAAATTGAGAAATTGAGGTTTTCTATGTTTAAGTCTACTTTTTGAAATGAAAACTAGATAGTAAGAGTCGTCAAAAGCCTTTCCCGACCAAAATAGATCCTCCTAAAAACTATTGAATTATCCTCCTAGAATAGTAGCATTTCCTTTGGTAGGATGTAACTCATGTTAACTACGAACAATGTTACAAAAATAAATAAAAAACCCACAGAGAAGTGTAACATTAGAGATGACATCGATCGAAGGACAAAATATTGATCCTAGGCGAGATAAAAGAAAAGGAATAACTTTGGTAAGTTCTTATTTTCTTGGTTTCTCTCTTGTTCTTTATGTTCCTTGATTTTTATGCTTCATATTGATATTGTACTTCATATAAATCAAATGAGTGCGTTTGCGAATGATGAAAATATTATAATCTACCGATGATCCAAATAAAGATATTTAAGATGCCTGGTCGACATAGGTCAACCGCATGTGACTTAAATGCATTGAAAATATACAACTCTAAAGGGAGCATATATAAATATTCAACTCTCCAAATGAAAATTCAAATGTAAACCCAAATAGAATCCCAAATAAAAAACCAAATAAACATTCAAATGAAAATGCGATTGAAGATGGAAATGGAAAGACACGAAAATTCAGATGAACGCGCAAATGAAAAGATAAATGCAAATGAAAAGGGAAAAACATCGATGCAAAATAAGAAGGCATTGTTAACGGTTGTTTTCAGGTCTCATAAGGGAATTCTACGATTGTTTGAGAGCCCTTAATCAAACATGTCTACACATGACATGATTGCTACTGATTCAACTTAATACTACTGATAACTACTGCTAATGAACTAAAATACCCTTAACTATGTCGCATGAAAAGCAATAGAAAAGAAATCTATAGAAGAGAAAAATCAGGAATGATAAAGAAAAAAAAAGGAAAGATAAGAGTTAGGTATTTATTCAACGACGTAAAACATCCTTAAGCAATTTAAAAATAGGCATGTAATATTAGTGTAAATTAAAGGTTTCTTCTTTCCTTTCTCTACAAATGCTTCTTCATTATGCAACTTTTCATTTTAAAGTTCTATACACAGCAATTTTATTACCTGCTAAGAATATTATTTATTGTGCTAACATTTATTTTGCAAGGAATGAATATAAAGAGGTAGGATCTCACTTAGTCATATTTATGACTAACTTTTTATATTTTAACATTTTTAGGGACATGACACGGACTAAGAAGAGATCACTAGTAAATTATCAGAGGAAGGGAGAGAAAATGATAGAAGACAAATATAGACTTTGGGTTCAAGTTATTACTCGATGCTAAAAAAGTTGGATGAATATAATCAAGGAAAAAAAAGACATTAGATTAGGGTTAGAGTCTAGGGAGAGAGTCTGGTTTATATCTTTAGTAGCTCTGTTATATTAACCTGCTTTGTACTTTGTATATACGAGTAAACTGTCATAGATGAGTGTAGTTGTGTATGATGATGTATATCTCTTTTGATCTATGATATTGTAGTTTATGCCTCTTTACATTGTACAGTGTTCAATCTCTTGAGATTAGTAGCAATTGCATATATATGTTCAATTGTACATATATGTAAGTATAACAAAAATAGTGTAGAATTACATGAATATAAATGAAGAAATGAAATATTAATTGTGGCGGTCTAGACGGGGCGTTACATAATGATATGAACCGCTCAATTCAAATATTCGGAGGTGTGATGATAAGAGAAAAGTTAGTATGAGCCTTAAGAGGTAAAAACTTGAAAGAAAAATATATGCCTTTGTTAACTAACCCAAAAAACTTCCTGGAATCGAGAAACTAAATCCCCAAGAAAATTGTATTACAAGGAATATACCGAGGAAGACGTTGCAAAAGACTCTCGCCAGAGCACAACAATGTACGATCGTATACAACTTCTGTTCTTTTGGCCACATCATGCCAGCTATAGAGTCCCTTGATCTAGAAATTTATCATTTATCTGATGAGAATGAATACATTACTGACAGAATACAACAAATAAACTTGCGGAAAATTATTTAATGTCTAGAAAATGATATTAAAAAGTTGAACGAGTTTCAGTCAGAAAATAGCTAAACATGGAAATAACAAGCAAAAGTAAAATGGTAACATAAGTTTGAAGATTCACCCGGTCATGCATGGAATATGGATTAATATTTGGATGTATCAAAATGGCTTTAGTGATAGCGTGGACCATATCAGCGGGCGTGGGTTCTGCGAGCACGATCATATCATCGGGCAAAACCTGCAATGATGATACAATGGTTTAAAGAACAGGCAAGGAACAACTGTTTCATCTAAGAAAGAGATGATATTGTTTGCTTCTTGGGGGTTTTTGTCGGAGGATTTGGCAGCGGAGAGGCAGCGGGGTTGCAAGGGGATTAAACCTTAGAATGGGGAGAAGGAGAAGAAGTTTAGGGAAGAGGGAGAGGAAACCCTAGAGCAGAAAGAGGGCTTAGAGAGAGAGGACGAGGAAATTAGAGAGAGAAAGAAAATACTTTCATTTCATTGATTGCCTCCATTACATGACTCTAAGGGTCCTTATATAAGGTCATCAATGACATAACCGTAAATTGCACAAAATATAAAGAAATGCGTAAAATACTAAAGCACCAAAAATACCATAACTATGACTCGACTCATACGACTCAATATATAAATACATATAAAAATATCTAACTAGATAACCGACAGTTGGACCCATAACACTCCACCCGTCCTTAAAATTGAGCTTGACCTCAAGCTTGAACCTTCTCGGATGATCCGATCCTCTGGCTCTTTGATTTCACGCCAAACAGTTCCTGGTAGCGCGTCGCGGTGGTTGGGGCGACGATGAGTAGTGACGGCGACATAAAACAGGCGACAGAAGAAATGGGTCCGACGGAGCGGTAGCGAATAGCGGCGGTAAGGAGGCCAGGGGAACAATGGTCGGCGAACGAATCCAGATGGGCCCACAGAGTAGGTGGTCGGAGAAGAGGCGACGAGGTAGCTGGAGGGGATGGCAGAGCAGGGCCGACATAGCAGGAGGCGACGTGGCGACCGCAAGGACTGGTGGCGGAAGAGGCGGCGATGTCGGAGGAGGTGGAAGTTGCGGGAGGCGGCAGGGTCCGGTAGTGGTAAGCGTTGTGGCGGCGCAGTCGGCAAACACAGTGGAGCAATTGGAAGCATTGGCGGAACCGGCCAAGCTGCGATGGAAGGAGCAACATGTGTTGGCAGGGATGTCAACTGTGTAGGTGGGGGCAGAACTTCAAAGTGTCCCGACACCACCAACAACAACAACACTCAAGCCTTTATCTCACCATAGTGGGGTCGGCTATATGGATCCTCTGTCGCCATTGCGCCCTATCTTTAATCATAGTCTCACTAATGCCTAAGTACATCATGTCTTTCCTTATAGTTTCACTCCAAGTCTTTTTTGGTCTACCCCTCCCCGACAACACCAACTGGTAAATTTTGGTATTGAGGTGAAACATGGAGCCCTGAAATGACGATGACATCTTCAAAAGCATCGAGCAGAGGGCGGCCTCATCCACGGCACTAAGCTTAATGTCCATCGTAATTAGTTGACTAAATAATTAATTCAATAATGAATTAATTAAAATCAATTAATTGGAGGAGAACTTGGCATGGTGTACCCTAATCCCGTGAATATGGACCTGCTGTGGTTTGTGGCACGAGGAGGTAAGGGTGGGCTGCTCGAGGGATCGTACGTGGGGAAGAGATGTGAATGAAGGAGAAGCATGCACATGTACGTGGAAAGGAGCCACGGTCGGTCTACTCTTCGAAAAAGGACGACACAACAGATGTTGACTTCTTCGACAGAAGACGTCGATCGCATAGAGGTGTCGATCAGGTCTGCTACGCAGATGTTGTCGGTGATCGTAGAGCTCTGAAGATGTGTTGATCGGATCTGCTACGTGGACACTGGTAGGGCTCGGGAGAGGATACGACGGAACGTGGAAGCAGCGGCATGAAAGTAGCAACGAGAAGCTGCGATTCTTCTATTTGGAGGTGTCGATGATACAAAAGTGGGTTGGAGTCAGGTGTTGTGGAGGAAACCCTAAAGGAGAAATAGGGCTTAGAGAGAGAGGAAGAGGGAATTAGAGAGAGAAAGGAAATACTCTAATTTCGTTGCTTGCCTCCATTACATGACTCTAAGGGTCCTTATATAAGACCCTCAATGACATAACCGCAAATTACACAAAATATAAAGAAATGCGTAAAATACTAAAACACCTAAAATGCCATAACTATGGCTCGATATATAAATACATATAATAATATCTAACTAAATAATTGATGGCTGAACCCATAACAGATATCGCCTTCTTTAATGAGAAGATAAATGCTAGAGAGAAAAAAACGGAGGGAGGAGATTTAAATTTCATGCCTCAGGGACTCCTCCAACTCTTGTGCTGACAGTGAGTAATCCACAGCTAGCAGCTTCGAGAATAGCCATACAAAAAGCTTCTGTGAGAGAACTGCAACAATAAATTTGACTTAAAACAATGAAATTTGTTAAAGCATGGATAAAATGTTTGTAATCAGAAACTTAAATAAGATTACCTCAAAGAGACTGCCCGAGCATCTTTTTTACTGATATAGAGCGTTTAGAGAGGATGAGGAATAGACTAAGGGTAAAATGATTAGAACTTTAGGTTTCAGTAAGGCTCTATTAGTTTGGGTGTTTCTCACCCATTAACACAATTGCTGTCTTTTTGCCGGTTTGAATAATCTCCGTTTGGAATTAGTGATCCTCCAAAATGTCATTTGATGCCTAATTTCTCCAAAATATCATTTGATGCCTAATGTCAACCGTAGAGAGGGAGCTACATTCAAGAACACAATGACGATGATGTAGTTTAAGTATATTTGTTTCTGAGTGATGTTACTCATGGGAGGAGCGTTGTTCCACTAACGTGGATATAGACAACAGCATGAAATATTACCCTTTTCATTTTAAGATGAAATGGAATAAGGGTTTGCTAAATCCTAATCATTTTCATTTTATTTTTCAGCTTAAACACCATATACTATAACATTATTGTGTGAACTCCAGTCATCACAATAAATTCAATATCTTTTTTTGTGTGCTACACAATTCATTTGAATCAAGTGATATATACTATATAACCAAATTTAAAAGAAAATTGTACATAATACGCACGTTCACACAATACTAGGAACAGTAGAAAGCAAGCAAATTTAAGAGAAGCAATGTCATTTATACACTAGCAAGCGAAAAATGGCAAAGTAAGACTCCGTTTGGGAGGGCGACAGACCACCGGTATGGGAGCAGACGCCGCCGGAAGGCAGGAAACCAAACGGGGGGCGACGGCGTTTGCAACCGCTTTTTGAGCAAAAAGCTCCAAAAAGCTCCGTCTCAGAACCCGCCCCCTTCCCTCCAGCAGCAGACGGCGGCGAGTTTGCTCCCTTGCTGGAGCCCCAACGGCGCGCCAAACGAACCCTAAGTGAGACTAAGGGTGTGTTTGGGGCACCGGTGGGGCTCCGTTCCAGTGGCGAATGGAGGTTCTCCTCTCAGGTGGATAATGGAGCCGCACCGGAGATTTCGGACCCCCAAATGTAACCTAAGCCATCACTTGGGGGTTAAAGAAACATTACAGTTCAATATTGACAAGTTTTCTCATTATTTTATTTGGGTGTTGTAATAGGCAAACCATAATTCGCTATTAGCAACCCAAAATAAACCCGGTTTTCAAAAAATGTCTATTTTTTACTCCTCTATTTCTTTTATATTAGCAAACCAAGTCATTCCTCCTCCATAAAACCATACCTATCGGACAACCTGATCTCCGGCGAGATACCAAGAGGAATCTGTGACGGCGGCGTACTACAGGAACTTCTACTGAGATAATTTCATCTCCGGAACCCTTCCACAGGGCGGTGTATCCAAGCTCACAAATCTTAACCTTTATGGGAACTTTCTCATCATCGGCAGCATCTTCAGAACGCTCTCACTGGAATTGCTCTGTTCTTTTGTAAGTACATGAAGCTTAAGAAAGCCAACGAGCAGGAGAAATTCAGCAATTGGACCCTCACTTCATTCCACAAGCTCGGATTCAGTGAGTATGAAATAATGTGTTACGCGCACGCGCCATCTCATGTTATCATTACTGTTTTTCTTTAAATATATTAGGTTGGATGTGAGCCCCCTCCTCCCTATATAAGGAGGAGGTATGGGAGTGTTAATGTTATCTTTGGATCATTAGAGATTTAGGCTCTCATTTGAGAGAGGGATCATTGGAGGAACCAGCCTCCTTGATCTTGGCCGGACTTCGATCCGGATTGTATCCATGTTTCTTCTTCGATTAATGCAACTTGCTTCTTGTTCGTATTATAATGTATTTACTGGAAGGAGATAATTGGATAGGAACCAGGGCTTCCGGGAAAATATACAAGATGATGCTCAGCAGTGCCGAAGACGCGGCGATGAAGAAGCTGTGGAGGTTTGTTGTTCTAAAAAAGGAGCATTCATTTATGGAAATTGGAGGCCAATTGCAAGGGAGAATGTGATAGGAGACCCATCTCTGCGTGAAAAACAGAGTTGAAAAAAAAACAGAGACTGCAACCTTTGCTTGGAGCTGAAGCAAGGTGTCGACATCAGAATATTCGATACGCGAGCGTGAAGACGGCGCGTGATTCCAGCACCATATCGAAGACACCGGCAGTTGAAGGAGAAGGAGCGCTCTGATCCATCAATTGATTATCCTTCACTCGAACAAACAGCTAGGAGATATAAAACATATCTAATGGAAAATTTCAATCTCTTCCCGTTGTAATCCTTTGTTGGTTGCATATGCTTGCCTACTTGACTAAAGATTTAGCTATTCTTTTGCGGCTTAGAATTTTTTTTCATAATTTGCTAATAACAAAAAGGTTTGCTTATAGCCATTTGAAAAAAAGATAGTTTGCTAACAGCCAAAAGTAGTTTGCTTATAACAAAGCCCTTTTATTTTTTGTTAATAAAATGCTGGGAAATTAAATACCTGTTCAAGAAGATATGACCAGACACCAGTACAGATCGCACTCGAGCATGTGGAACAGCCCCCAACATTTCAACTCTGTCTTGAAGAGAATATTTTTCCCTCATTTCTTCCAATCGCAGACGTTTCAAACCATCTCCCCCAATAACAAAACGAACCTTTTACCAAGAAAAGTAATAGTGAATAATAGAATTTAAAAAAAACAAAAAAAAACATGTAATAAAGCAAATAGCAAAATAGCCAAAGGGATGTGACAGGAAAAAAAACTAAAAACTGGAGGTGGAAATTGAGAGTGGCAAGGAAATGGGAAGGAAAAATATGTTTATGATGGATTATGCAAAAAATGTAATATTTGAAAAATAAACTCAATTATAGCTTTTGGTCAAGCGGTCCAAACCAAGTAGTCTAAACAAGTAGCCTAAACCCTAAACAGAATGTTGGGTCAACTCCTATGTTGCACGAGGCGAAGACGAGGTGCAAGATACGATAACAACAACAACACTCAAGCTTTTATCCCACTATAGTGGGGTCTGCTATATGGATCCTTCGTCGTCATTGTGCCCTATCATTAGTCATAATCTCACAAATGCCTAAGTACATCATGTCTTTCCTTATAATCTCATTCCAAGTCTTTATTGGTCTACCCCTCCCCCGTTTAACATGCCTAGTGACTAAACTCTCACAACGTCTAACAGGTGCCTCTAATGGTCTCCTTTGTACGTGTCCAAACCATCTTAGTCGAGCTTCTCGCATCTTCTCTGCAATTGGTGTCACTCCTGTCTTATCCCTAATACATTCATTCTTAATTTTATCCAGTCTCGTGTGTACACACATTCGCCTAAGCATTTTCATCTCCGCAACTCCCATTTTTTGCTCATGTGCACAATTCACTGCCCAACACCTAGAACCATAGAGCATCGTTGGTCTAATTGCAGTACGGTAAAACTTGCCTTTAAGTTTTAATGGTACTTTACGATCAATAAGATCCCTGACGCGCCTCTCCACTTCAACCAACCTGCTTGGATTCAATGTATCACATCTTTATCAACACTTTCATCTTTTTGAACTATCGATCCAAGCACTCACTTCTTGATCACCCAACTTAAAAACAAAGTCATCCGTCCTTCTTGCACTGCTACATTTAATCTCCATATACTCCATCTTTGCTCTGCTCAAACTAAAACCCTTCTTTACTCTCCATAAAATCTCTCTTGGAACCCTATCATAAGCCTTCTCAAGATCAAGATCAATAAACAACATATGCAAATCTTGTTTTCATTCTCGATAGTTGTCAATGAGTCTCCTCAAGAGATGTATAGCTTTCATGGTCGACCGCCCTGGCATGAATCCAAATTGATTCTCCGAGACGCCTGTCTCCCGTCTTACTCTTCTTTTTATTACTTGTTCTCATAGTTTCATGATATGACATATTAATTTAATTCATCTGTAATTAACATAATTTTGTATATCTCCTTTGTTCTTATACAAAGGTACCAAGATACTTTCTCTCCATTGGTTCGGCATCCTCTTTGACTTCAGTATCTTATTGAAGAAACATGTAAGCCACAAAATTCCTTCTTTCCCTAGACATTTTCATACTTCGATGGGTATATCGTCTGACCCAACCGCTTTTTCATTTTTCATCTTCTTTAGAGCATCATTTACCTCCGATATTTGAATTTTACGATAAAACGTTATGTTCCATTAACGGGGTACAAGATACGACGCGGATACAAAAAATTTCAAAAAAGCATAAGATACGGAATACTATTTTGAATTTTAATTATTTAAATACAGATACAAATTGATATAAAACATGTGTGACATTCATGTTTTCTTTACTTTTTCAATCGTTGTATCTCACGTATCATATAATAAATAAGGACAAGTTAATCTATGTTAGAAGATCATATCATATTGTGTATAGGAACCGTGAACGAAAGTATTGAATCAATTGGCTCCCACCACTTATCATCAAACATTTTCTCTTTCACATGCCTTTCTCCATATTATCGCCAAAATATACACAAATTTTTAGCATTTTCAAGCATAATTGCCTGTGTCTGGGAGTATCCTTGACTTTTTTTAGTTTAAAATTTAAAGAAAAAGTTTCCAAAAGCTTCAAAAATGGATTTCCGAAGATTTCCCGACTCCAAAACGATTTAGATACGATAAACTAAATCGTTGCTAGTATGTGTGTGTCCCAAAACTCCGCAATAAGCAAATAAAAGGGTGAAGCAACTTACATTAGGATGTAGTCGGCATACTTCTGGGATAACTTCAGCCAGGAGATCTGCACCCTTGCGATATACCAGTCTACTGATAACCACAATGACAATCTCATCATAACTAAGCCGCTTAGGGGCAGGTGTAAACATTGCAGTATCCACTGCATGGGGTATTACAAAAACCATTTCCGGGGCCATACCAGAACGCAAGACCGTGTTTTCCTTGCTTGTGTGAGAAACACAGATTGCCTGATCTATATCTGCAAGAGTGAATTGGAGTACTTTATTCATGTGAATGCTTCCAACGTCAGCAAATCCATATAAAGAGTGATCAGTGAATACAGATTTGTATCCCATTGTTCTGGCATGCATTAAAGCTTCATGACAGAGGGTTGAGAAGGTTTGGTGCCCATGGACCACGGATATCCTCTCGCGAATAAGAATAGTTCTTATGATAGGAAGCGTTCCATACAAGGTCGGTAAGGTATTCTGCATGAAAAAAGGTCTCCAAGGTATGTAATAAACTTTCAGACCGCCGGTCATATATCGTACACCGGAGCGATTTCCATATGCATGTGACATGACCACCACCTGCATAAAAATCAATCAAGATAGGGATAAACAAAATATAAAGTGAAATTCAAATATCATAATGAGTATGTTAGCTAACCTTGTGACCTAGCTGAATCAAGCATTGAGATAAACAGTAAATGTGACTTTCTACACCACCAAAGTTGGGGTAGAAAAAGTCAGAGACCATCAAGATCCTGTGTCTTTTTTGTTCATCCATCTTGTTCAGCTATTAGTATTCACCCACAAATCATGCATGTCCTGCAGCTACAAGTAAAATGAGAAAAGATAGAGCAGGGAATCAATAACTTCTGGTAGAGGGGCAAGAAGAAAAGACTGTAGCCATGGTTAACAAAATAATCTTTAAATGCAAACTCCAGACCACTCTGACTGCTATTAAAATCAAAGGTGGATTTCCAAAAGTACGTTTGAGACTGAAGTACTCATTCTAATATACTAGCTCCGTCTTTACGATCTCGAACTATCACAGCACATTGTCTTCCAACATTAGTGCGCACTTTCACGTCCACAACCCCTGGATCCTCCAAAGCTATGGATCAAACTTGTTGCCTCAACGAGGAACTTCACACGCCTCCGCCAACCCCATCTCCTGATATACCCCCTAAACCCTATCTGCCATAGCCCCAACCCTACCTCCACAACGACCCCTCATTATTACTCCACTGTTTGGATCCTCCACCTCTGGTTGGACCTCCAATGATCTGCACACCCCCACCTCATCAATTCCTCAACGACAATACTTCCACCACCTCACACTTATCTCACCATTTGTGTACCAAGAGATCCGTTGTCGTGGCCTCTGTTTTCACTGCATAAACTCATACACTCCGACACACCAATGTCCTCTTAAGGAACTATGTTTGTTGATCTTTGTCGAAGATGATGACACCATCCTCAGGGACTTGGACACACTTGAGCTCACCGACGACCACTTCGGGCCTAGACCTCGAGGATAAGGATGGTTTTTCATACAAGAGTATTGATATGATTATGGTTTCTCGAGACCACAACTGTCTCCCAGAGCGCTATTCATTAGTATCACATGTGTATTTCAATTTAGTTTGTATATCTAGTGACATTTTTGTAATAGTTGATGTATGCCCACTTTTGCTTATATAAAGAAGTGGAGGGAAGTCTTAGAGGTAATCTTGGAACTTCTTAGATCATGTCTTGTATCAAGCTTTCAAAATTCGCGCATTTGTCTACTTGAGAATGCCAAAAGTAATAAAGGATACAAGCTTTTTAGTGGTGAGGAAATCAGCAAGAAGAAGATTATATAATATGTTAAGCAAGTCCCAAGCATTGTTTTGATGAAGAAACAACATCTCCTTCATGGCAGCATGCCAACCAGTATCCCTCAGGGCCCATCCACTTTAAAACAGATGTAGCATCCAAGGAAGTCACCAAATAGTCACAAGTAGTAAACACGATCGTGTATGATTTTTGTCAATCGTACACGGTGTGTTTCTTTCTAAACAACAATCTGAAGCATATGAGGATGCTGGGGGACAATCCAGCAAGTCATCCAAAGTGGGAGGCGAAAAATCAAGGGCAATGTTGGAAGCATCTTAGATAAGTATTTGTCGTTGTCGGCTACAAGTATACTAAAGTGAAGATTGGTCTAGACAGAGTTGGAGGAGACAAGGTGATATGGGTGGAGGAAAGGACACATAAGTAATAGAAATGTCAGTATGGCAAGTGATTTTGTAACCAAAAATTCATCCTCAATTGAATGAATCCTAGATACAATGCTCATGGAAGAATAGGGAGTGATTTCAGAGGAAGTGACATCAAAAATAGTTCTCACAAGCTCCAAATCAGGAGAGTAACATCGATAATATATACTTGTGTAAGTAACACACAAAGATACAACGCAAAACACAAGGGATTAGTTTGGACACACTCGGACATGCATCTCACAAGTACCAATACAATCAAAGACGCAAAGAGGAACATGATACAGTAATTTGTCGGGGAATAAGAGATGACAACGTATCTTCCCCTTAAGAATAGAGGAAAGACGATTAATCAAATAACATGCAATATGCAAAGCCAACACTAACATTTAGGAACATTCAGGAATAACAATGCAGAAGTAATTTCTCTCCGTCCCATTTTGATGAGGTGTATGAGGACAAGAAGATTGATGAATAATCTTATATGTGGACATAAAAATAGTAAAATTACTAGAGAAATATTTATTGGCATTATCACTACAAAGTGTATGACTGAATGAACAATAACAGATAAATGAGTTCTAACTTAAGCATAAAATTATGGAAAGATTGAAAAAGTTATCCAAATTATTCTTTCATTAAAAACAACAAAGTCATTTAGGAAAAAATATCATTAATAAAGGTGACAATAATTGAAGACATTTTTTTTATAAGATAGAGTCCACAACTATAAGGAAAGATATGATGTACTTAGGCATTAGTGAGGCTATGATTAAGGCTTCATTTGGTTCGGCGTTTCGCCGCCGCCGTTTGGAGCAAACGCCGTCGGACGGTGGGTAAACAAACGGGCGCCGGCGGCGTTTGCTCCGTTTGCACCCGCCGGAGAGAGGAAAAGCCAGGGATCCGCTCCGTTTCCAGCCCCGACTCGTCCCCTCCAGTCCCAACCGGCGTCTCCACCCGCCTTCTCCGCCCGCCACTGTCGCGCCAAATAAAGCCTAAAGATAGGACGCAATGGCGACAAAGGATCCATATAGCCGACCCCACTATGGTGGGATAAAGGCTTGAGTGTTGTTGTTGTTGTTGTTGTAGAGTCCACATACATTAAGATGAATTAACTTAAAAAGGGTAGAAGCTTGATTATAACCACAACGAGTGAATGCGCTACAAAGATGTTCCGCAAATATGCATGTCCCACAGTCCAAACTCATGAAGATAGACTGATAGATTCTGATGTAAACTAAATTGGAAAACATTTTGAAAATAAATTAAGAAGCTCAAACTAACTAATTTAGGTCACGCTATAGTCCTGAGAGAGTGGGAACCTCGATAATAAACCTAGATCTAAAACTGTTTGGTTAGATGGCTAACAAGAGAATAAAATTTGGTCAGCACGCCGCAAGAGTTTTCACAATGTTAAACTGCAAGAGAACAATTTGATATGAAAAAAACAGATGCAAGCAGTTTCAAATTTTTGATCACTTAAAAATAATTGCATAAATTAAAGTTAACTGAAGGTGAGCTTTGTTACCTGCAGCGATTTCCCGGAACTGAAAGGTGAGGCTTGGAGTTGAGGATTTTGATGAGAGGAAGAAATAGCTGAAGAAGCTCGGAAACACAGTGACAGGAACGGCAAACAGTGGGAGAAAGGATTCGGCAGTTCGTGGGAGAAGGGGACTGGGATAAACTTTGGCGGCTCGGTGAAAAAAGTGGCAGAACGACTGGGAATGGCGGTAGGGTTGGGACTACTGGTTGATTTTAGGGTTCGGTGGAGAAGGAAGATATTGGAGCAAGCAGGGAGCACATTTCGTGATATCGCGATCAGATGAACAAGGGTGAAGAACTCGATAGATTATAGGTTTAAATCGGACCTGCAGGCGATGATCCCCTCCGACGATCTTATTGCCGAGTAAGTGTTCATCATCATCAAAAAGCTCCAGCCCACAGTCGGAAACTGCAGCTCTACGAGTCGCCGACGAGGATCGAGCGGAGGAGAGCTGAAGCAGATTCGGAATAGAGGAGTACTCGCCGGCGTAGATCGGGAGCTCACCGGCGTGGATCGGGAGCTCGCCGGCGTAGATCGGGAGCTCACCGGCGTGTATCGGGAGAGAGGAACCGTGGACCTCCAATGGGGCGCTGTGCTGCTCCTTATTTCTTCTTAAGTCCGAAAAACACAGCTGGCGGCACATCATTTCTCCAGAGTCCAAAAACCACAACCTTGCTGTTTAATTTCGCGCTACATTTCTTTTTGAACTAACATTTTTGCACTGGCTACGCCTATTCTCGATGCGCTCCATTAACAGGGATTTGGATCACCTGGAGTTCGTGCGGGAACTCCAGGGTGGAGTTCCCCCCATTAATAGCCCTTGGATTAAATCCAAGGGCTGGGAACTTCTCGCATGGATTCTCGCATGGAAGAGTTCCCGCATAGCCCTTGGATTATTCCTCTTGGCTCGCTCCCGCCTAGTCTATTGGAGTTCTTACATAGGGAACTCCACCGTGAAGTTCCCGCATGAACTCCAGGGGATCAGGATCTGATTAACAGACCCTGATGTGAATGTCACCTAAGTAATAATCTCTCCTCAGCCTTTGACATTTGAGTTCTATAAAAATAATTAGTTAATATAAAAAAATTATAAGTTTTTTTAGGAAATTGTTAAAGCCAAATCAAAAATGGATTTTCGCACATCATTGTTAACAGCAAATCATATTTTCTGAAAATTATTCGGTGAAAACAAATCTGTTAACGATAAATGAATATTGTTAACATCAAATCAAATCTAAAATTTAAAAAATTATCATTTTTTTAACCTTGATATAGCCACTCATAAACTTTAGATCATGATAAACTTTAGATTACAACACTCTGAATCAATTCAAAGTAAGATTCTAAAAAATTTATTAAATATAGCTAATTAATATTAAACAAATGTTGTTTTTTTATTAGTTAAATTTCCTCATTTCAATGAATTTTGCTTGGGTATTCACCATTGAGAGGGTTGTGAGGATAGTTGCTAATCAAAGTAACCCAAAGAAAAAAGAAAAAGTAAACAGTGAGTTCTTGCTTCTCTAAATTATGATATATGTGTGTTATAGTTTTGATCTATATTTGAAGTTGCTCAAATTTATTTTATAAAAACATAAAAGGTTGTTGAATTGTTGATTCACTGAGTTTAGCTTTTTAAATAACCAAGTTCTGATCCAGGAATGAAAATTTTGATCTCAGCATTCATGCTTTAGCCACAGAAGTTAACTGATAATCTCAGTTTAGGCATAAGTAAAGTATGATCACTAAATTTTTTGCACAACTACTACTTTTATTTTCTGACTTTATAGTCTCAAGAGCCTTTTGTTATACCCTTTGAAAATTTCTGAAAGACAAGAAGATGATTATATACATCTTATTGCACTTCTTTGTCGATTAACATTTATTGTGCATGCACATACTGCATAAACAAATCATTATAGAATGCGATAAGGTTTCTGTCGAGCACAAGAGGGAATCGGGGAGGATTTTCGGCGCTAGTGTGCGACTTATGGTTTGCCCATAAAAAAATTTGGAACTAATTTTAGATAAAGATTTTAAGTTATGTTGGTGTGCGGATAGCCATTTTTGGTTTGTCTAACAAACCCTTTTTTTTATTATGAATTGGACAAATTTCTTGAATGTGAGTAACATGCTCCTTAGAGAGAGATAATATTATTAATCACGCAAATATATAATTAAGTTGCTCACTGTATTTCACTTATGACTTATCAGGTGTAATATTTCTAGCCTGCAAATAGTATATAGCATGAGTCCGGCCAGGACCTCACGACATACAATATCCGTAAACTAAAAATGATAATAATTGATACAAGAAAATTACTAAATAACTCAGAGTTTGAAACTAAAAAGGAAGCTAAACAACGCACAAAACAAAGGGGTCAGATAACCCGGCCTTAAGACCTTACATGGTTTTCAAATAAAAATACTTAAAAGAGGCGGAAACTCACCGCCACAACATGATTTGGGCGCTGGCTCACTAAGCTCCATTACGAGCTACGCCATCTGAAATCAAGAACACACTGGTGAAAAATGAAGGTGCGCATTGGGCTGACCAACACAGCGTAATGACTCCTTCCCCCGGTCATCCTAGCGGACTCTGGGGCGAGTGCATCGCTCTCCTACAAGTACGCACATAAAAACAAGTGTGAAAAGGACACACTAAATATCACTAGTCATGCAACCAACGCACGTAAACAAAAACATGCAAAACAAAGAACAAAGGGACACACTAAGCGTCACCTTATCCAAACTATCATGCAAGTGTCGTGGATACCCAACCATTGCACGACCTAAGCTCTAAAGATAAGCAATTCAGTATCCGCGACGTGAGGCGTGAGATCGTCTTTCGTCATCAATCGTAATGACATGAGGAACAAAACACACAACTGTCTTATTATGAGTGACAAGACTGGTTTGGACCGTACCCTCGAACATAGCGACAGGAAAAAAAACCTACAACTGCCCTATTAGAAGTGACAGAGGACTGATTTGGGAAAATCCAACCTACAACTGCCCTATTAGAAATGAAAGAGGACTGATTTGGGAAACACAACCCACAATTGCCCTATTGTGAGCGGCAGAGGATTGATTTTGCCAACACAACCTACAACTGCCCTATTATAAGTGACAGATGATTGGTTTGGCGAACACAATCTACAACGGCCCTATTAGAAGTGGCAGGGGACTGGTTTGACGAACACAACCTACAACTGTTGTACAACCCTCATTCTCCGAGGGTAGGCCCATTCAAGCCACGTAGGCTGAAGTCAAGGTCAAAAGGTCAGCACAGAACCCGGCAGTCCAAGACACAAGGCAACTCAGCCAGCAGGAGCAAGGCGCGAGCTGGGCGAGCAAGAGGCGAGCTGGGCGAGCAAGGGGCGAGTATGGCGAGCAAGGGGCGAGTATGGCGAGCAAGGGGCGAGTATGGCGAGCAAGGGGCGAGCAGAGGCGAGCTTGGGCGAGTATCTCGCGAGTATGGGCGAGTATCTCGCGAGTATGGGCGAGTAGCCCTTGTAACTCGCGAGCAGAGGCAGTATACTCGCCTGTACCCCCCCCCCCCCCCCCCCCCCTAGGATTTCTCTATAAATAGCCCCCCAGGGGTACTAGAAATGGACTTTTGGAAGTGGTCGAGGTCCCCCCAAGCTGGATACTCGCCAAGTCCATGCCCGTCTAGTACCTCGCCCAGCTTTTGGTTGCGGAGGGGAAGTTTCTCCCAAACTTCCGGGTATGTGGTGGGACCTCCCTGCTGGAGCACCTGGGGTGTGCTTAGTCATTTTCTCTCTCCTATTCTAGCTATCCGAGCCGTGGAGTTGTAACCTCGCTGCATTGATCCGAATTTTGAGGTCAGGATTTTCCTGGCGTCAACAACTGCCCTATTAGAAGTGACAGAGGATTGGTTTGATAAACAAAACCTACAATTGCCCGATCAGAAGTGACAGATGACTGGTTTGGCTCGTATCTTCGAACGTAAATTCCAACTGTAGCCATGTGCGGCTCTAACATACACAGACAACATGTCAAAAGCTAAGAAGGCTCGTAAACACAACTACAATGTGACGGGAAATGTGTCCGTCCTACGAAAGCCCCCAAACATTGTCGTTCTATCGGACTCAACGTAGCCCCACCTAGAAATGTGAGCTTCACGAAGAAAAACAATAAATTCCCGCAATCACTACGATGAATAGCACGGGACATTCTCGGTTGCGCACCTAGGGCTAATCGCAATGCACATCACATAACATCACCGCTCCGGGCTTATCGTCACGGGTAAGCTTCACACAGCATGTAACACCCCAAGAAGTCGTAGTTCAGCGACTTAGGCGGAGAGGTGGTGCTGCGCTCGAAATAGGCTGGAAATGTCATAGCAGCTCTTCGCGCACGACCATTGTTCCTCTTCGCGCACGACCAGTGATCGTGCGCCAGCGATCGTGCGTTAATTCGCAAGAAAACAGAGTGCTGTTGCGGTAAGCGCGCACGATCAGTGGAGGTGCTTCGCGCACGAGCACTGACTGTGCGCCGATGCTCGTGCGCCCTGTTTATTCTGCTCCGCGAATTTGAGCGGAGAAGGAGATTATTGGGGTGCGAATAAGGGGGGGTTGGTGTGCGGATAGTAGGGGGGCTAGGGTTTTAATAAAAACCCTCTCCCTCTCATTCCCGATCTCTCTCTCTCGATCCCTCTTTCTCGTTCTTTTGGAGCAGCTGCAAGATCGATCTCCCGATCTCCTCTCTCGCCGTCGGCCCGGAGCAGGGAAGCGAAATCCCCGAGCCCCTTCTCCCTCTCTCTCGTCGTCGCTTGGAGCAGGGAAGTCCGACCCTCTTATTCCCTTCCCGTCGCCGCCTAGGGCAAGGAGGACTCAGATCCCCCTTCCTCTCCTTTTCTCCCATCGACAAGGAGGAGTCGAGCCCCTCTCCTCCTCTCTTTGTTCCGGCCGCCGTCGGTTAGGAGAAGGTCGACCCTTGGGTTGGGTGTAGCCGTGGTGCTTGAGCTCAGCCGACGAAGTGCGAGGAAGAACTCACGTGCTCCATGGTTCAGAAGCGACGTCTAAGGGTAACGATTCTCTTTACCCTCATTTGGACATATTCTAGTCCGTTCTGTGCATCGTTGAGGCCCCTACCCAAAAGGGTGAGGTCGTGGCCTCCGACGGGTCGATTTGTGTTATCCCCGTCAAATCTTGCATTCATGTAGAGTCCATACGTGAAATGGACGTAGGCGCGCTGTGTGAAGCCCGTCCGAGACAGTTCGTCCGGATTGGTGATGCTTTTTGGTATTGTGCGTGCCGGGGGAAAACTCCGTGTTGATATCCTGTTTCGTAGGACTAGAGAGTGCTACTGCATGCGCAGCAACGCCTGGGGGTGTGCCCCGGGAAGCACCCGAAGTTAGAAGCGGAAAAGGAGTTCTGTTTACTGTCGCTGGCGATATTGAATATCGCCAGGCGACAGCTCCCAGACTTGGTTCTGGTGATGTTGTTGTGCCCACCTGTTGAGAGGACCTGAGGCCTTTGTGCCCGACCTGTGAGGGTGTCCTGGTGGATGACTTAGCGGCCCGTAGGGCCGGCTAATTGAGAATGCCTGGGCTGAGGGAACGACATACCCGCTCTTCGTGTTGTACAACGAGAGCTGTGAACAACGGGCATTTGGCGAACCTGAAACCGCACCATTGCAGCACCTGACTAGTAAGGCTCGTACAGCACGTCGGGAGGCAATGGGAAAGAGTATTCAGACTACGGTATGTTCACAATTAAAGTATGGGGGTGCCCTGTTATTCGGGCCACCGACTTTAGCCTCGAAGGGCAAAGCCATCAAGAGTGGATGGTGGTGGAAGGCGGAGTACACCAAAGGGTGCCTGAGAGAACGAGATGTGGGGGCCATTCCCACGTTTGTGATTGTTGCATATGTATGAACTGCTGTGGGCTTTGCTAGTCGCACTCTTATATATATATATATGCTGCGGAGACTGTTTTGCAGGGATGGTTAGAACTGCCACCCCCTCGAAGGGGTGGGGTCGGTATAATTTGGTCAGCTTTAGCTGACCGTTGCCCTGTTTTGCCATTATTTTTGGTGGGCTTGTTGTACAGGTGCTGGACCGAGCGGGAACATAGCGGGCTCTTAGCGACCTGAAGCCCTTGTGCTGCTGCGGCCCTTGAAGGCCTTTTGATGTTCTTTTACTTTTCATGTATGGCCGGCCTGCGCGCCGATGTTGGTAAACTGTAAGGCCGTCGTGCCTCTTTTGTTGTGTAAAACCTTTTATTCCTATTATTAGAAGTGGACATACCCGGGTACGGGTTTTGGGGTTTATCTTGTCTCTCTCTTTTGCTTCCGCATAGAATGCTCTGAGTTAGGTTCATTGTTTAGTGTCTTTTGGTATTTCAATTAAGTGACGTTCCTGTTTGTTTGGTAGTATATGGCGTGGGTCCCCGGTCGGACCTTCTGTCATATGCTTCTTAACGGATGGGGGTGTTACAAATTGGTATCAGATTCTAAGGTTTTTGTATCCTTCTAAGGAATTCGTGGACGAATTCTTTTAAGGGGTGGTGAGCACGTGTGTGCGCTACCGTCGAGACGTAAAATAAACCCAAAAATGTCCACTTAGGAATAAAATGTAACAACAAACCAACAATTATTGCATGATTTTGGAACCTGAGTGTTCCTTTTGTTGTTAGTTGCGACTGTGCTGTCGCCTAACTGTGTGTTGCACTTGTGTAGGGCACTCGAAGTGCAGCGGGACCGTCGCGTTCCCGTGACTTGGCAGAGAGTAGCGGGTTTGCTGAGGCTCCTACACCTCCGTCTGCTGAGATGGTTCGGCTAGTTACAGAAGCCGTTCTAGCTGCGTTGAATGGCCAGCCTGGAAGGCAAGGTCAACCGCTGGTGCAGTAAGTGGCCCCAGAGCCACTAAGAGCGGAGCAGGTCCCCGCGAGGCGTGCTACTGACCAGCAACTGAAGCACTTCCTGGGATTTCGACCTCCTCCATTTACCGGGGTTGAATCCCCAGCTGAGGCCGAGGACTGGCTGTCGCATGTGGAGCGAATTCTGACAGCGACACAGTCGGATGAAGCGCAGAAAGTGACCTTGGCTACTTTCTTATTGGAAAAGGAAGCCAGGCGGTGGTGGGACGAGGTAGAGAAGCGCCAGTTTGCGGGAAGGCGGCTGGTTGATGTGCCGATGGAAGAGTTCTCGAGAATCTTCCTGGCAAGGTATGTGCCTCCGTCGCAGCAGATCGCGATGGAGAACCAGTTCTTGGCTCTGACGCAGGTTGATAGACTGGTTGACGACTACCTGTACGAGTTCACCCGCCTCGGGCGTTACGCTGGGACTTCTTTCGATGACGAGGGGAGAAGGGTGAACAGGTTCTACGGTGGCTTGCGTAGTGAGTTGCGGTACCTTCTGACAGGGCCGTTGACGCAGGGTTTCACGACCCTCGTTGGTTCAGCCCGAGCACTTGAGCAGGACATGCTCAGGGAGAAGGGCAAGGTGGTTGTGACTGAGACAGTGCCGGAGAGCAAGGCGCCGAGTGCGGTGAAGTTGCGGAAGTTAAATCGCTGGAAGAAGGCTCGATTATCTGGGCCAGCTCCCTCTGCTTCGGGCGCGTCGTCTGGACGTGGCCCTCTTACTTGTTTTACTTGTGGCAAGCCTGGCCATTTCTCTCGAGATTGCCGCAGTGGACTTCCAAGGTCAGAGAAGAAGACTGGGGCATCTTATTCTGAGAAGGCGAAGGCGGCTGAGTCCACTGCCTCCCGTATGGCTCACCCGCAGCCCAGAGTCTTCAATCTTGGTCAGCAGGAGGCTATCAAAGCCAAAGACGTCGTGACAGGTATAATTTAAGATACAACCCTTACTGTTTTAGTATTCATGCTAACCTTGTTTAGCGACGTAGGCTTTGTAAATGTTTTAGGTGTAACATCCCCCAAACTGCTAGACCCCTAAGTTGGTTTTGTCATGACTAGGTCATGACAAAACCATAGGAAGAGCCATTTGACCTTGAAAGCTTAGGAAAGAAGGAGGAAACCTCCTTGGTCTGCAAATAGCAATTTCCATTTACCAAGCTTAGGGTTGGACTTTAGGGCCTCAACTTGACCTTTTGACCCCACCATAGTATCCCTAACCCTTTATAGGCCCCCTTAGGGCACCAAGGGCCCATTGGGGTCAACCTAAGAGGCCAAATTGACCAAAGTCAACATAAACCCCCAAATTGGTCAAAGTAGCCTATTTAGAGCCAATCAACCTTCACCATGTCAAATTGATCACGCATCTAGGTCTAGAATACCATAAGAGGCCTAGTAGACCTAAAAGCCCCATCATGGAACCCCCAGGGGTGCAATTTGACCAAAATGCCCTTTTTAGGTCAAAATGGCTATTCTCCACAAAGTACCCTAATTGACCATCACCATATTAAATTGACCTTACCATATCATAGGGGACCCAGTGGACCAAAAAGCCCCATGACCAAGTCAACCCTAGGGCTCAATTTGACCAAAGTCAATTTAGCCTATTTTGGTCAAATCAGCTTAGATTGGGTCAACTAAGACCCATGTGACCAAATTGACCCCACCAATAGTTTCTAAACTTAATTTGGAACCCAATGGACCCAAAAGCCCCATCCTAGAGTCACCCAATTGGCCAATTTGACCAAAAGTCAAAATTGCCCAATTTAGGTCAAATCTCTCAAACCTAACCCAATCCTATTGGGCTAACTCATTTGGTTGGTCAACCAGCCCAAGTAGACTACCATTAAACTCCGGAGAGAGTAGAGAAACAGGTCATGGTGATTAGGAGAGAGAAAATGGAGGTTTCCCCATTTTTGAGGTGAGAGAAAGAGGTCATTCATGGCCATTAAGGAGATTCACCCCTTGGCCTCCCCCATTGACTCTTCCATTCATCTCCTCTGCCGATTACAAGGAGTTTCCAGCAGTTTCCAAGGGGGATTAAGGCAGGGGGAATGAATGGGGGCCGGCCTTGGGAGGAATTCGAAGGGGCCATTAATGGCATTGGTGGTTAAAGCCACCATTACCTTCATTCGACCCCCCCATCACCTTCAGAAGCCGGAGAGGAGAGAAACCCCCAATCTTTCAGAAGAATTCGTGTGTTGTAGGCTTGAATCGGCATGGCATCGCAACCACCCCGAGCTCCCATGGTGTACACGAGGATAACGCGACGGCAGGCCCACCAACAGGTCTGATTCCCTTCCCTGACTCCTGAGGATTAGATCCCAATCGCCGGCGGCTCGTTTCGTGGCCAATTGGTCGGGAATCAAGCCAGCCAAGCCTCCCGTCGATCGGGTTGGGCTTCCTCTTCCAAATCGTGATTCCGGCCACCTCCGGCCGAGCAAACACCGCTCATCGCCGGCCACCACCTCAACGGAGGTGGTGGTGGCGTTGGTCGGCCGGGGCGGCGCTCAGGTGGCCGGGAAATCATCAATCAAGGCGGCCCAGGCGCGACAGATCCTATCCGTTGGCTATCGGGGACGATGAACAGGAGCTGTTAGATCTGCGTCAAGATTTGTGCGCCCCTTAGCTCTAATTCCTTATTTCTGTGATTAAATATGCAGCACTTAATTAATTCTGTTAAAAATACTTAGAGGCCTCTAGGGAAAATTTGTCCAACATCAAAGTTGGAGCCCCTGATGTCTAGTTTAATCCAAAATTGAGATCACTCGATTTGGAGCCCTGGATAGGGCACAACACTCATTTTGGTGAGATCTGTCCATAAGGCTAACCAGAGTTTATTTTTGATGCCCACACCAATCCAGAGCTCCAAATGACTTGAAATTTGGGGGGTAGGCTACTCTTATACTTATGTAGGACATGTCCAAAAATCAGATTGATTGGAGAACTTTTCCCCATAATTTTTGGAAAAGTTCAATAATCCTTGTGGGACCTAATTAGGTGCCCTAAACACCTCAAAACCCTTCCAAAATTGGATGGGTGGTCCTAGAGAGTAAGTAGGGTCCCTGGTTAAAATCTCATAATTTATGGAGTTGATTTGGTGGGGTAATTCACCAAGACAACCTTAGGCTCCCTAGGTTTAGGCAAAACTTTGGGTGAGTGCCCCCACTCTTCCACAAAGCCAAATGGCTTCATATTTGGGGTGCACATCACCCTCCCCCATGCCAACCTTTGGTCCAAATTTGGTGGCCATTGGAGGAGGTTTACCCTAGTAAATCAAAAAGGGGCTAAATGTTATTAGCACCCCAATTAGGTACCCAATAGAACCCCACTCCTCACCAAATGATGGTAGGATCATGGGTGGTCATTTCACTGACCTCTGACCAGTGTAGTGAGTAACTTGGACTTGGGCAAAGTAGGGAGTTCCCTTGGCCATTTGTTTGCTTAAGGGTTATGATTAGGGCAAAAGTGTACTTAAGCTAAGTTTTTGAGTATGGAGGGGTTTCCTCCCACTGATTGGAAGGGGTGACCTTGGTCACTGACTTGGGATGTATGGGACACCCCAAGGAGCAATTTTGGATGAGTTAAGGCTTGGTGTGCCCTTAAACCCTAGTGGCTAACCTTAGGAGGCCCTTTAGGATTTGTGAAGGACATAGGAATGTTTGCCCATGGAGAGAAGTGTAATAGCCTTCCCTGAGTTCTAAGAGTGTTATAAAACCCTCACAAGAAGTTTGGGTGGATTTGGAGAAGCTTGGACCTTAACCCTAGGTTAAACACTAAAGGGGTGCAATTAGAGGCCAATGAAGGAAGATGGGTCAAACCTTAATGGTTTGACTTGAAATTTTGGGGAGATGATCTTGGTAAGCAGAGAATGCTACTGTGAGAAATTTGGGGGGGGGGGGGGGGGGTTTGGAGTTGCCAAACCTAGGTAATAAATCATTGGGTAGATTTGTAAATATTTAGGGTTTTGGGATTTAGGGAGAAATAATACTTAGTGATTAACATCTTCTGTCACCAACTTATTTTTAGTGTTATTAATCCCTGGAAGATTCTGTTAGAACTATTAGAAAACTTTTGGAGGTTCAAATTGTAATTATTCATATTGTTGGCAATTTTTGGAATGATTAAGTTTAGGGTGTTAGATTTCTGTAATTGCATGAAACTTTGCTGGATGACATTTCATACCAACATGAACCCACAGTATTTTCCTCATAATTTATGGATTAATATTTTTGGTACCTCTAGTTCAATTTGGAATTAATTGCAAATATATCCTCTGTGAAAATTACAAATGTACCCTCTGTGGAACATGGTCAAACTTTGTAGGACTGAATATTTTGGTATGCATCACCTCTGTATTAATTTTCATAGGGTTTGGAGATCATATGAGGGTACCTCCTTTGGAATTTATTGGAAATAAATGAATTTTGGAATTTTTAAAAATAGTAAATCTTGCTGGTTTTTCCTAAAGAATTCATATCCACTGATTATTAGGTACTCTTGAATTATGTAAAAATTGGGGTAGGCATTGGAAGTCAGAAAAGTACACTTGTAGCTCAAACCTTAGGAAATTGCCCTTTGGAAAAATTGTTTTAAATATTAATATTATGGGAAATTATGAAAACCTGGATTTGATCTTAAATAAGTAGCATGGACCCCCAATAAATCCATTGGGTCATAGAGTTGATTATTTAGTGTACCTCCCTTCATGAGCATCAAAACGTTGAAGGTGGTCTGCGTTTAGCATTTTGGCAACTTTGAGGATTAAGGGTCAAACTGGTGGTCTTGGCTGGAGAGGTGAGGCTTAAGTGGTAGTCATGTAATTATGTGAGGATCCCTGGTGTAATTAGGGTTTGGTGAGTCCTAGGGTGGTGGGGAGCCACCCTTGCGGTAGGTCGTCCTGGATTGACGAAAGATCGTCTTTTCCCGTTAGCGTCCTAGAGCACCTAGGTTTAATTTGGGTAAGGTATTATGAAGGCTTACTTATAGGAGTTTAGCCGGTTTAGTCCGGTGAACTTGTGTTTCTGAAATGTTTATTGGTGACGGGCGGGTTAGCCCGGGGAGCTTGTAGTTCGGAGTTGTTGGAAGTTAAGTTGCATGTGCATAAGGTGGTGGGTCCTTTGTGTTGGCGATCGTTGCACCGACGTTGATACTTGGGCTCGGCAAGTGTGGTATTTACACTTAGCCATAAAAGTCTGGCGGTCCAGTCAGTAAGAGTACGCAGGCGCTCCGCGGGTTTTGCGGAGGCGTACGATAGGTCTAGGTTAGGTAGTGCATATACCAACCTAGAGGTGGGCGAGGCCCAACCCACCGCTTCCGTTTGCCACTACGGGGGTATCCTGGGAGTCTTGCTAGCTCCAAAAAGGGGGAACTAAAGGTCTATGCGCATGGAGTCGTAGTGAGTGAGTTGCACCTGTATGACCATTGCATAATAACATACTCTGCATGTCATGGCATAAATATATCATTCAACCCCTGCCACCTATCGTATAAATTGGTATGAGACTTTTTATACGATAGGCCCTGCTAAACGACCCCTTGGTCTATAGGTTTGTATGGGCATTCCTATAAATCAAAGGTTAATTTTATGATATTTACTTGCCACTACACTTACTGCTTACTGTTCATTATATTCTTTTACTATGTTGCTTTCAATTTCCTGCTTCATTTATATATATATACCTGTGTAGTGTAGAATTCACCTTGTCATCTGCTTTTGTATTACCCCTTGTTTGTCCTCCGCTTCCTCCTCCCCATACGGTGCCTAGGAGCTTTGGGGGGAGGGGTGGGGAATTGGCTGAGTCATTTTGACTGACGGTCGGTGGACCTTATCATTTTAGGAGACCGCGGCGACGGGACAGCACCAGAGGCCGGTGCAAATGGAGGCGGGGCAGTCTAGCTCAGGAGCACAGATGACAGGATCCGTGAGTGTTTGTCTTAGTTGATTTGCTTCCGCGAGTGATCTTTGTAGTGAGGCTATTTTGTATCGGGCAGGAGCCCTTGTTATCTTAACTTTTGTTTCAGCTATGCATGTGGACATCTCTCTTGATGGTTTATTTATATGTGATGTGGACTTAGTTTGTTTATTCAATTAAACCTTACTTTTCTTTATGATCGAATTGGCCGGCAGGATCGACGTTTTGTAGTGGCGACCTTCCTGAGCGAGGGTGTCACCGCAAAACGGCGGTTCTGGGCCTAAGACCCGGTGGTTTTTGCAAAAAAAAAGGGGTCTTACATTAGGCGTTCCGGCGAGAGCGCTTTTCGATACTGGAGCTTCGCACTCCTTCTTATCGTACGACTTTGTCCAACGTATTGGTGCGCCGTCGATTGCTTCTGCAGATGGACTGGAGGTCCTACTACCGAATGGATATTCGATGCGTGTGGAGAGGAGTTGCCGCGTGAAGGTTCTAGTTGGAAGTCAGGAGTATGACCTGAAAGCATCGTTACTCCCCCTGGTTGAGTTCGATGTAATCTTTGGCATGGACTGGCTGTCGGAACAGCGTGCGTGCATCGATTGCACCACCAAGGAGGTGAGGTTTGGGCAGTGTGCCGATCGTGAGACGGTCTTTGCGGGCATGCGTGGATCGAGCAAGATGCTGATGTCTGCTCTCCAGGTGTCCAAGGCAGTGCGTCAGGGAGCAGAGTTGTTCTTTGCTCTAGTGGAGGCTCCAACGCCGAGGCCCAGCCTAGCGGATGTTCCGGTAGTTTCAGAGTTCCCCGATGTGTTCCCGAGAAATCTCCCCGGTTCTCCACCGCAGCGGGAGATAGATTTCACGATTGAGTTGGTGTCGGGCGCTAAGCCTGTGGCCCGCTCGCCGTATCGTATGGCTCCGAAGGAGTTGGCGGAGTTGAAGATGCAGTTGCAGGAGCTGCTTGAGCAGGGCTACGTGCGTCCGAGTTCCTCACCTTGGAGTGCACCGGTCCTCTTTGTCAAAAAGAAGGACGGTAGCCTGCGGCTTTGCATCGATTATCGGGAGCTGAACAAACTGACCGAGAAGAACAAGTATCTCCTTCCGAGGATAGACGACTTGTTCGACCAGCTCGTTGGTTCGACAGTATACTCGAAGCTGGACTTGAAGTCCGGCTATTATCAGGTACGGATCAGAGAGTGCGACATCCCGAAGACTGCCTTCAGCACAAGGTACGGGCAGTATGAGTTCACCGTGATGTCGTTTGGGATGTCTAATGCGCCTTCGGTGTTTATGGACTTGATGCACCGGACTTTCCGAGAGTACCTCGCCGGTTTGTGGTCGTCTTCCTTGACGACATACTGGTCTACTCTCAGTCCGAGGAGGAGCACGATGATCACCTACGAGTAGTCTTGGAGGTTTTGAGGAGGAACCAGCTGTATGCCAAGTTCTCGAAGTGTGAGTTCTGGCTACCTTCCGTGGCGTTCTTAGGCCATGTTGTTAGTGGAGCGGGTGTGGCGGTAGATCCGGTGAAGGTTGCGGCCATCAGGGAGTGACCTGTTCTTTCTACTGTAGTGGAAGTCCGTAGCTTTCTCGGGCTGGCCGGCCATTACAGGCGCTTCGTGGAGAACTTCTCACGGATCGCGCTGCCTCTTACAACGCTGACACGGAAGATGCAGGAGTTTATTTGGACGCCCGCGTGTGCGCAGGATTTCGAGGAGTTGAAGCGGCGGCTTACCACGACGCCGATCTTATGTTTGTCTTGCGGCACAGAGGGCTACGAGATCTACACTAACGCCTCTGGGAGCGGCCTTGGCTGTGTTCTGCAGCAGCATGACAAGGTTATAGCGTATGGCTCTCGCCAGCTGAAGGTGTACGAGCAGAACTATCCGGTCCACGACTTGGAGTTGGCGGCCGTGATATTTGCCCTGAAGCTCTGGCGGCATTATGTGTATGGCCTGAAAATCGACATCTTCACGGACCATAAGAGCCTGAAGTACCTTCTGACGCAGAAAGGGCTGAATATGCGGCAGCAGAGGTGGATGGAGTTCCTTGGGGACTACACCTTCGAGATCCACTACACTCCCGGGAAGGGAAATGATGTCGCAGATGCACTCAATCGTAGGGCTCCAGCGCAGGCCAACTGGATTCAGATGCATGATGAGCACCTGATACGTGACCTGGAGGCCTTGGGTATTTCTTGCGTAGAGAAGAGAAGCAGTGTCGGTGCCTGTTTGAGTTGGACTGAGTTACAGTACGACCTCGCAGATAGAGTCCACCAGGCTTTAGAACTCGATCCGAGTTTAAAGCGCTACGCGGAGGAGGCTGGTGGTGGGTCGGATGCCCAATTTCAGGTGCGTGACGGGTTGCTGTGGAGAGGCGACCGTTTGTGCGTCCCCAAGGTGGGTGAGCTGCACGATGAGTTGATGTACGAGGCGCATCGTACCAGGTATTCAGTTCATCCGGGGAGCACGAAGATGTACAAGGACATGAAGGTCCTTTTCTGGTGGCCGGGTATGAAGAGGGACATCGCTCACTACGTCGCCAAGTGCCACACTTGTGCGCTAGTGAAGGCGGAATGTCAGAAGCCCGGTGGCTTTTTGAAGTCATTACCGGTTCCAGAGTGGAAATTCGATGATGTTTCCATGGATTTCGTGCATGGGCTGCCGAGATCGCAGAGCGGGAACGATGTCATCTGGGTAGTCGTAGACCGGCTGACGAAGGTGGCGCACTTTATCCCCAACCGGAGGGATGACTCGGTGGAAAAGTTGGCGAAGTTGTATGTTGATACGATAGTACGACTGCACGGTGTGCCCCGTAGCATCGTCAGTGATCGAGATGGACGCTTTACTTCGAGCGACTGGGGGTTAGTCAACCGTCTATTGGGTACGAAGCTGCAGTTTAGCACGGCCTTTCATCCTCAGACGGATGGCCAAACTGAGCGTACCAACAGGACGATGGAGGACATGCTCCGGATGTGCGTCCTGGATTTCGGCAAGGGGTGGGAAGATCACCTCTTCCTTGTTGAGTTCGCATACAACAACAACAATGACCAGGCGAGTATTCAGATGGCGCCTTTCGAGGCCCTCTATGGCAGGAAGTGCCGCACTCCCTTAGCTTGGGCGGAAACGGGCGAGGCGAAGCTCTTCAAGAGGAAAGACGTCGAAGAGGCGACTTCGACGGAACGTATGATCCGGGAGAGGCTTTTAGTTGCGCAAGATAGGCAGGTGAAGTACTATAATGCGAAGCACCGCGACGTCCAGTTCGCCGTTGGCGATTGGGTTTACTTGAAGATCAGGCCGTTCAAGGGTGTATCCAGGATTCGACGCTTGAAAAAGCTGAGTCCGAGATACCTTGGACCGTTTGAGATCATCGAGCGCGTCGGCGAGGCGGCTTATAGGCTTGCACTATCGGCGGAACTGAGCGGGCTACACGATGTTTTCCACATCTCCGTGTTGCGGAAGGCGGTGCAAGAGCCTACGCATGTGGTCGCGGCGGATCAGGTGCCCGTAGATAGTGGGCTTAAGATGGCGGTCAGTCCCGTTAGCATCGAGGATGCTGAGGTGCGTCAGTTGCGGAACAGGGCGATCCATATTGTAAAGGTCCGTTGGGACAACTGCGGTCGCGAGGAACTCTCATGGGAGCGTGAGCAGACCATGATTGAGGAGTTCCCCGAGCTGTTTCAGTGACGTTTATCTCTCTTTTTCCCCTTTATGTAAAGACCTTTTTGGATATATATATCTATATGCCTGTTTTTGCAAATTTCGGGACGAAATTCTTTTAAGGGGGGTGGATGACTTAGTGGTCCGTAGGGCCGGCTAATTGAGAATACCTGGGCTGAGGGAACGCCATACCCGCTCTTCGTGTTGTACAACGAGAGCTGTGAACAACGGGCATTTGGCGAACCTGAAACCGCACCATTGCAGCACCTGACTAGTAAGGCTCGTACAGCACGTCGGGAGGCAATGAGAAAGAGTCTTCGGACTACGGTATGTTCACAATTAAAGTACGGGGGTGCCCTGGTATTCGGGCCACCGACTTTAGCCTCGAAGGGCAAAGCCATCAAGAGTGGATGGTGGTGGAAGGCAGAGTACACCAAAGGGTGCCTGAGAGCACGGGACGTGGGGGCCATTCCCACGTTTGTGATTGTTGCATATGTATGAACTGTTGTGGGCTTTGCTAGTCGCACTCATATATATATATATATATATATATATATGCTGCGGAGACTGAATTTTGCAGGGATGGTTAGAACTGTCACCCCCTCGAAGGGGTGGGGTCGGTATAATTTGGTCAGCTTTAACTGACCGTTGCCCTGTTTTGCCACTGTTTTTGGTGGGCTTGTTGTACCGGTGCTGGACCGAGCGGGAACATAGCGGGCTCTTAGCGACCTGAAGCCCTTGTGCTGCTGCGGCCCTTGAAGGCCTTTTGATGTTCTTTTACTTTTCATATATGGCCGGCCTGCGCGCCAATGTTGGTAAACTGTAAGGCCGTCGTGCCTTTTTGTTGTGTAAAACCTTTTATTCCAATTATTAGAAGTGGACATACCCAGGTACGGGTTTTGGGGGTTTATCTTGTCTCTCTCTTTTGCTTCCGCATAGAATGCTCTGAGTTAGGTTCATTGTTTAGTGTCTTTTGGTATTTCAATTAAGTGACGTTCCCGTTTGTTTGGTAGTATATGGCATGGGGCCCCGGCCGGACCTTCTGTCATATGCTTCTTAACGGATGGGGGTGTTACACAGCATGCCTAAATCTAGACTCGCGCGCCGGATCGTTAATGCACATTTATGCTGAGGACAAACTCAATCGATTAGGTGGTTCACAATGAAACGAGGGAAAACACTCAACACCATTAATTAACGAATGGTGACCCTCCTATGCAATCAAAAATATAAAAGCTACGCAGGGGTCGCAATCCAATGCCCTGGCAGAGTCCCAACACTCTACCGCGTAGAAGGAGAGTGACTCTACGTAGGGTGGGCATTAAGACCGGGCATGCCGGGCCGCCCTGGGCCCGGCCCGGAGAAAGCCCGTAAAGCCCGGGCCCGTGTAGGCACGGGAAGGCCCGGGGCGGGCTTTAGGGGCCTAACAAGGCCCCCATTTCAGTGGGAGACCCGGCCCGGGCAAAGACCGGGCTATGGGCTCGGCCTGGGACCAGGCCGGGCATAGCCCAGATCATCATTCAACGGCTCTTTCCTGACAGCGGTAGCTGCCAGGAATTAATTCCTGGCAGCTGCCAGGATTGACAGCTGCCAAGAATTAATTCCTGGCAGCTGTCAGGATTGATAGCATAGGTGTAGGCTGCCAATTTTAATTTTTGGCACCCTACACCTAGGCTCTTTTTTATTTTATTTTTATAAAAGCTTTTTTTAAAACTATTTAACCCCCCCCCCCCCCCCCCCCTCATATTGTTGATCCCTCTAATCCACTCTCCTCTCTTTATTTCTCACTCATTCTCTAACTTAGTGAGAAGATGTGTCTTCCTCCTCTATATCTTCGTCCTCCGCATCGATCGTGCATGAAATTGTGGAGCATAAGCACACAGCTCCAGTCTGGGAGCACTTTTAGAAAGTGCGGACCAGCATTGAATTTAAGGCGAGGTTCAAACATTGTTCGAAGCTGCTGACCGTCAGTAGAAATTCGACGCTCGCCTGACATATCAAATCGTGTTTGTCTAAGCAAGCCTCGAAGGCTACTCAAGCGCAAATTTCTGCATGCGGTCAAATCTGGATGTATGATCAGATGCGTCAACGAGAGCTTCAAATGAGGAACGTCATTAGACGTGGATTATCGTTCGGGCACTACGACAACGAGGACAAGACTGAATACATATACGAAAGACTTCAGTCAAAATATCAGCAGGTAAGTAGATCAACACTTAAGCGTGATGCATATAAATCTTATATGCAATCAAAATAGTACTTAATAAATAATTTTTAAACTTACGACGGTAGAGTTAATCTGACGAGTGATTTTTGGAGTAGCAATATAAAAGCAGGAGTATCGTATATATGTATTACTTGTCATTTGATCGATTTTGATTCACGGGAGTTAATTAAACACATTATCTGTTTTGAGTGTTTCGAATATCCACATATCGGTCAAGATATTTATCACGTAATTACAAAATGTATTCGTGAATTTAAAATTAAAGATAAAATTATACGTCTTTCTTTCGATAACGCCAGCAATAATACGGGCAATCGATTATTTAAAACGTGATCTGAGACCAATATTAAGTGAAATTTTTTTCATACTCGCTGCGTATGTCCCGTTTTAAATTTAATTGTGCATGATAGTTTATCGTATATGGAAACATATATTAATAAAATTTGTATTATGTTAAACTATATTTATACTTCTAAAAAACGCAAACAAGATTTTAAAAAATTTGTAACTGCAGAAGGGCATAAATTTTTAAAACGTGAATTTGATATGTCTATAAGATGGAATTCAACATATAAATGTTAAAAAGAGCAGTGCGACAAAAAACACTACTAATAAAATTTTATAGTATGTCCGAACTTCATGATTTGAATGATTCTGATTGGGATGTAATTGAAAATTATATGAAATTATTAGAAGTTTTTTTATAGATCGACAACTATTTTATCTGGCGGTTATTATCCTACTAGTTCACTCGTTATCAAAAATTTTGTATTAATTACAGAAAAATTTAAAACTTATAAAAAATATGAAAATTGGCGTCCGTTAATTCAAATAATGGAAGATTTTTTTTTTAAATATTATAAAGAAATGTCAGCTATGTTTTCATGCGCCGCAGCTTTAAATCCTTTAATTGACGTAAATGACGTAGAAAATCTTATAGAAGAAATAAACAATAATTTAAACTTAACCATAGCCTATAAATTTTTTGATAATATAAGTGTTTTAAAATTTAATTCTGATTTTACAGAATTTTATAATTATTATGATCAGTTATATTTTTTTTTTGAAAGATGCAAATAGCATGCAATTAAAAACCAAAAAGAAAAGAAAAGAAACTACAGCATGCCATCTAAATCCACCCGAACAAGCTCGGCAAACTCAGTCTGGGTGCTATCAACGTCCAGCCAAACAAAATTTCCCCGGAGGGCAAAACGCGCACAAAAATCAGCAACTCTATTGCCCTCACGGCCAATATGCTGGAACCGAAGCTGAGGAAAGCCGCTCAGAAATGAGAAGTCCTCGTCGCCATCCACTGTCACGCTCCAGTCACCCCGTCTCATCCCAGCAGCACAGCTATCCATAAGGGTACGACAATCGCCCTCTATAATAGCTCCGCGAGTCCCATATAAAGAAGGGGCAATCAGATCCTTCAGCGCCAAGATCGCCGCCAGCTCCACTCCCCCAGGATCCCAATGCAGCATCGAGATCCCAGCAGCAAAGACAAGAGCACATCGATCGTCACGAGCCACCATCCCAAGCCCAGCAAGCCCAGACGAGGAAAGCGAACCATCCACATTGAACTTTATCCAGCCAGGGGGCGGGGGGCACCAAGAGAGCGAACCATCCCAAGATCAGTTATATGGATCGCGGCCTAGAGAATAAAGCACCCAACCAAAGATAATATAAAAAACAAGATTTTAGAGTTAGCCGCCCAAAAAAAACAACGAACTTCGAGTACTTTAAATGAATTATGATTATATACGAAAACACAATTTCAAAATTTTATGAGTTCAAATGAGATGAAAATTTTTGATATTTTACAATGGTGGAAAAATAAAGTTAATATATATCATGTTATGGCCTTTATGGCCAGAGATTTACTAACAATCCAAGCTAGTAATGTAGCTTCAGAGTCTGCGTTTTCTCTGAGTGACAGGATTCTGAACGAGCGAAGGAGTCGCCTGAGCAACGAGTCTTTGGAAAATTGAATATGCTACAAATACCACTTGGATGCTATGAAGAGGAGGCAGCATGTCGCATCGATCGAAGATAGTTCATCCGAAGTTAAAGATGAGCTAGGCGGCCTAAATTTAGGCACAAAAGATCAAGCTTGAACGTCATTTTCGAGGACTCAAGTGTCAAGACTAATATTGTTTATTCTAGATTTTTTAAAGTACAAATATTTGTATTTATATATTTTGTCAATAATTAAAAAATGTATGGTAATTAAATTTTATTGTCGAATATTTTTGTAATTAATATTTTTATCAATGATAAATTTTTTTCCTTATCATTTTGAGAGTACATGAAGATGTAATTTTTTTTCTTATTAATTATTTTTTTCTTAAATAGGAAAACCAAATGTATATAAAATTAAAGTTAAAAAAAAAAGTAAATATTTTAATATGTCGGGCCAGACCTAGGCCCGACCTGCAAGGCGTCGGTAGGCCTCCTCCTCAAGAGGAGGCCTGAGCCTGGCCCGGGCCTGGCAAAAACCAGGCCCGAGCCCGGGCTTTTTCAAAAAGGTCTGGGCCCGCCGGTCCTTATGCGCGCTTCTAACTCTACGTGCATATCACACAAAATATACGCCAGAGTCGCAATCCCACACCCTAGCGGAGTCCCTGTCCTCAAACAAACCCACGTGAGGGAACTCTCATTGCACTAAAATCATAACATGCACAGAAACACGGAAACAACGGTCCCAAGACCGGGGAAAGGGATCGTTATCTGCGTTCAATCCTTCCCGGCCATAAAAGCCTCAAGGAGATTGGTGGAGAGTGACCGCGATGTGATTCACTTGTGTTGGCGTTGACGGCTCGTCGGTCGAAGTCCTCTAACTCCGGCGACACTACGCTTAATCTCTTACTCTTCCTTTATTGGCAACGACAACAACTTATGGCAATAGATCGGTCTCCACTCCTCTCCCATTCAACCTCCAACTTGGAGTTCCGGCAAAAAGAGCACACTAAGGTCTCGGCAAAACTTCCTCGGCTCAGCTTTGCTCGGGAAGGGATCGACTTTGGCAAGAGGACTCTCCCAAAAGGGAAGCTCGGCAAAGTGAGCTCTCCGGCAAGGGGAGGGTCGACCTCCTCTTCTACGGCGACGGGAGGTCCTCTTCCCCAGCAAGGGGAGGGTCGGCCTCCTCTTCTACATCAACTGCAGACGACGGGGAAAGAAAAGGGAGGGAAGAGCATCTCCTCTGGTCAGCTAGGTAAACCCTAGGCTCACGGCAACCTCCAGAAAGGACTCTTTAGTCCTCCGTCGACCAAGTGCCCACAGCAAGCCCTCCTCTCACCGGCAGTCGCACCTGGGCGGAAGAAAGGGAGGAGGGGGAGACAAGAACGGGGGAGGAAGGAGCGATCGGGAGAGGTCGGGCGGCTGTGCAATCGGGAGAGGGGATTTAACCGTTTAGGTTTTGTTTTAACCTAAATAAGTGTTAGCTATCCGCACACCAAACAACGCTATCCGCACCCCACGTCTAATTTTATTAAATTTGGGAGGTGACACCAGGGAGACAGAAAGGGGTGGATGAAGGAGAAAAAAACAACTTTTATCATTCCATAACACCAATCATTTTCAAAAACAGCGTGCACATTTTAGTTCTGGGACATAAGGATAAAGGCAACCAAAATGACAAATGACTATTTTACCCTGATAATAATAATTTAAAGGGAATAGGGTTTTTTTCATCACATAAGCATGACAAAAAATATAAATAAATCTAATACAATTAATAACAGTAACAGTAAAATAATAAATGAAAAAAAAACAAATAATTCCTCTGGGTTTGCAAAAAATTATACTACAGCATGAAAATATGACAGGAGAATGGCAGGTCCTCCCAGGTATTGTGGAGCAACGAGAAGCCGATCCGAAAAATCAGGGAGATGAAGCGATCAAATTGTCCTGCGGAGAGAAAGATCAACGAGAATATTATTAATTATCAACGCAGAAACACTTTGTAGAGCCCTAAGGTACCGTTTGGATATGGGGTTAAGGCGGAAAAGAACCAAAAATAGCCTTTATTCCATCCAAACAACCCAAAATCTAATTCTAAGGCGGAATTGAAATTAGATTCGTATTCATTGATCTTTTGTGGAATAGCTAATTCCAAAGGGACAGTGGAATAAATCTTATTCCTTCCCTTACGCATATTCATTCCCGCGCTCATGCCCGAGCGAACGCTAAAGCCTACACGCCCTACTCACTTATTTTCCTCCTCGCCGGTACTCCTGTGCACACGCGCGATACCAAATAGGAAGCCTCATTTTCCCTCCCAAAGAAGCCGTTCACGCCGCCTCTCCTCTATTTGCCTCGTTGGAACACCTCCTCGCTTCTCCAAGCCCCATTATCTAGTGACCTAACCGTCGCTGACACCCCCATTCATTTTTGTGATCATCAAAGTCTATTTCTTCTTCCCTATCCCTATGACCTCTCAATTGATTTCACTTACCGATTGCAATGGAGGATTAGGGTTCTTGCCTTATTGGATGTTAGCCATAGATTTACTAGTTTATTCATTGCTCCTAAATTTATTTAGAAAATATGTTTTTCATAAACATTTAAAGGGGCATTTACCGGGACCTCCCCTCTAAGTTTGCAAAATTCAGATTGCACCCCTCTCATTATTGAAATTACAAAAACTTCCCCTCAATGTTACAAAACATAATATTTACCTCCTCTGAAGTACACATTTCATAACATTCATGCACAAAAATACCCCCTTCGGAGTACATTTTCAGGGGGTATTTTGTGCATGGATGTTATGAAATATGAAGTTCAGGGGAGGTAAATGTTATGTTTTTAAAAAAAAAGTTAGGTTTTATAACAATTAGGGGAGGTTTTTGTAATTTCAATAATAAGAGTGGTGCAATATGTAATTATGCTATCTTCCAGGGGAAGTTTTGGTAATTATTCCAACATTTAAATGACATAATTTTTTTAATCAAATGTGAAAGAAAGGATTATGACACTTGTCAAATGCCAAGGAGGAATTAGTCAAAATAAGGGGGATTATGACATTGTCACATTTGGCTTGAATTACAGTCAAAGTTGCAGTTTCACCTATTACGCCTCAAAGAATTAGTTGTTCTTCTTGTTAGAGGGAATTAACTAACTCCACATCCAAACGATACATAAAGGTCTTTGTGAAACCTTGAATTTACAGTTCAAAACGCATGTCGATTATTATACACAAACCATACTGCTCTTACAAACATTCCACCCTGATTAAACCCTAAAAAAGACTACTTAGATGCCAAAATCATATACCCTAAGCACGAAAAACAGCTTCTACACAAATATGGAAAATAATGACAAATAGTCTTTCACAGAATTCACTTACAGATAAATTAGTCAAGGTTAGGTTTCCTTAATCTGCATCATATCTCCTTGTCTTGATTCTCAAGCATGAGAAAATCAGGCACCTCTTCTATACTCATTGAAGGCTGACAAAAAAGTCAAATTAAGCATTCCTGCCAAATTTAGTCTTGCCAAACTGAATTAATACAATTAGTTATACACTTATACTATTAATTATTCAAACCTCCCAGGTTGCACCCTTCTGTCTTTTGAAAATACAAAAACCTTGCATGTAAGTTTACATTTCATGACACGTATGAACAAAAATACCCCATGGAATTCCCCACGATGGGAGTATTTTTCTGCATGCATGTTATGAAATATGACTTACATGAGATGTTTTTGTAATTCAAAAGATAGGGGCGTACAACCTATTACGTGGGAGGTCCCGGTAAACGATCCTTATATAAAGTTTAAAAATATGATGTTAACTCACCTGCCACAGTTGTAGCAGCTGCCATAGCAAAAAATTGATGACCATAACCAGGCAAAACAGCTTCCCTGCCCATGCTCCACAGTTAAGATATCTAAAATACAATAAAACAAGTATAAAGAACACTAGAACCGGAATAGCATTCCAGGTTGCACAAACTAATGGTTCATTATCATCTACAATCAAATTAACATTACACGCTTAAATAAAAGATAATGATACAAAACCGCTCAATTCAAATATTCGGAGGTGTGACCATAAGAGAAAAGTTAAGTATGAGCCTTAAGAGGTAACAACTCAAGACAGAAGAAAGAAAAATATATGCCTTTGTTAACTAACCCAAAAAAAAACTTCATAACCTAAAAAACTTCCTGGAATTGAGAAACTAAATCCCCGAGAAATGTATTACAAGATTGTATTACAAGGAATATACCGAGGAAGACGTTGCAAAAGACTCTCGCCAGAGCACAGCAATGTGCGGTCGTATACAACTTCTGTTCTTTTGGCCACATCATGCCAGCTATAGAGTCCCTTCATCTAGAAAATTATCATTTATCTGATGAGAATGAATAGATTACTGAGAGATTACAACAAATAAACTTGCGGAAAGTTATTTAATGCCTATAACATGATATTAAAAAGCTGAACTAATTTCAGTCAGAAAATAGCTAAACACGGAAATAACAAGCAAAAGTAAACTGGTAACATAAGTTAGAAGATCCACCCGGTCATGCATGGCATACGGATTAATATTTGGAAGTATCAAAATCGCTTTAGTGATAGCGCGGACCATATCAGCGGGCGTAGGTTCTGCGAGCACGATCATATCATCAGGCAAAACCTGCAATGATGATACAATGGTTAAGAGAACAGGCAAGAAACAACTGTTTCATCTAAGAAAGAGATGGGGATTTAAATTTCATGCCTCGGGGACTCCTCCAACTCTTGTGCTGACAGTGAGTAATCCACAGCTAGCAGCTTCGAGAATAGCTATACAAAAAGCTTCTGTGAGAGAACTGCAACAATAAATTTGACTTAAAACAATGAAATTTGTTAAAGCATGGAAAAAACTTCTGTAATCAGAAACTTCAATGAGATTATCTCAAAGAGACTGCCCGAGCATCTTTTTTACTGATATAGAGCATTTAGAGAGGAAGAGGAATAGACTAAGGGTAAAATGATTAGAACTTTAGGTTTCATTAAGGCTCTAATAGCCAATGGAGGCTGATTTGCCTTTTTTTTAATAACCTCCGTTTACGGAGGGAGCTACGTTCAAACATCGTTTTATCTCCATTTCCAACCGCCACCACCCACCCAAACAAACCCTAAACAATTGTAAATAAATGGATGATAACGGTGATGACAATGATGATGTAGTTTAAGTATATTTGTTTGAGTGATGTTACTCGTGGGAGGAGCGTTGTTCCACTAATGTGGATATAGACAACAACTTGAAATATTACCCTTTTCATTTTAAGATGAAATGGAATAAGGGTTTGCTAAATCCTAATCATTTTCATTTTATTTCTCAGCTTAAACACCATATACTCTAGCATTATTGTGTGAACTTTGGTCATCACAATAAATTCAATATCTTTTTTTTTGCTATACAATTCATTTGAATAAAGTGATATTTATTATATAACCAAATTAAAAAGAAAATTGTACATAAGATGCATGTTCACACAAAACTAGGAACAGTACAAAGCAAGCAAATTTAAGAGAAGCAATGAAGTCATTTATACACTAGCGAGCGAAAAGGGAAAAATGGCAAACTAAGTGAAACTAAGGGTGTGTTTGGGGAACCGGTGGCCGGTGGGGCTCCGTTCCAGTGGCGAATGGAGGTTGTTGGTATTTAATGTTGGTGTGTTTTTAGTGTATTTGTACGTATATATACTAGATTGGGATGAAATAAAACTTATGATATTGTTTTCCACTTGGTATCAGAGGGAGCCGACCGCGTGACCTAGTCGCGTGCCTCCGTGCTCTCCGTCGATCGTCCGCTCGTCTCGCGTGATCCCTACAACCTGGTGAACTCTCGGCAGGCTATGTAGCACGGGGACGGAAACAGGATACGGGATACGATACGAAACAGATACGGGAAACGTGATTTAAAAAAAATACGGATACGGGAAACGTTTTTAATTATTTTAATATAAGTATTAATTAATATAAAAAATACAATTAACAAACTAAGGTATCATCCTAGTCACTACATTCAATAAAGAATAATTGGCGCACAATCATGTTATTTAAGCACAATGAGAAAGATTAGGCTAGGAGAAGGTATTGGATATCACAAGAAGAGAAAATATGAAGAATAGCTCATGCAATCTATTCCTTGAGGTATCCAAAAGCACAAACATTATTTATAGTGCCTACAAGTACATATTTTAGTTTGATTTATTTATTATCAATACATATTACTCAAGAGTCAAGATTGGGCCTACAAGTACACATTGAGAACTAATATCATAATATGTAATGATGATCATCAAACTCTTCACATAAACAAGATCTTCATTGGCATTAAATTAATAAAATGATTTTGTAAGGAGAAGAAATTATTTCTAAGAGTTAGCCACCATTTAATATGAGGCGTGACTGCGCGCCTGACGCCGTGAATAAAATTGCGGGAAACGCGTATCCCACAAGGGGGATACGCGTTTCCCAATTACTTTTTTTTTATTTATTTTAAATATTGTGTTTCCTACGTTAGGAAACGTTTTGGAAACGCGTTTCCGCGTGTTTCCGTGCGTTTCCCGTATCCGATACGCGTTCGAGCCGATGCGCGAAGCATTTTTAAGTATCCGTGCTTCGTAGTCGGCAGGACCCCCATCGATCTTTCCAACCGTTGCTCACGCAGGCACAGGTGAACCCTCGGCGGGCACAGCGAGCGACAGTCCTGTAAGCCGATTGGCGCTGGCTGACGGGATGGGTTTCCGTCGTCCTTCCGGCAGTTCAAAGTTTCACTTTGGTCTTCTTATCATTATACTAGATTACTAGGAGATTTCAACGGTTGGATGCTCCCCAAAATCAAATCTAGGGATTTCCCCTTCAAGCGGAAGATGACTCCTAACTGTGCAGTGATGTCTTCTCTGACACCAGCTCCTTGAAGACTTGTTATACGCTGCATCGTTCTCATAGACAAGTTAGTTGCAAGATGGAGGAGGCGGATCTAAAAGTGTTCTTTGAGTTATTGAGGATGTCCAAAGGCGAGGGATCGGCTCAATCACAACCGCCTCTGGTGAAGCTGGACCTCCCTCTTGTGGAGCTGAAGCTTGACGAATCAGCTATGTACTTGAGCTGGTCGCAATGGATGAAGAGGACACTCTCCGGGAGGAACCTGGAGGGCTACCTGACTGGTGAGAAGGACGAGTCAGAGAAGGACTCAGTTGGGTACAACGAATGGAGACAACACATAACCTGCTACACACTTGGCTCATAAATTCGATGGTCACGCCTATTGCTGTCACGGTGGATGGCATAGAGACAGTGAGTGGTGTTTAGGGGAAGTTGCAAAGGATCTATGCAGGAGTCAACAACAACATGAGTGTTTCAGATCGAGAGAGAGATCGAGACAGTAACACAAGGAGATCGATTAATCCAGGAGTATGCGATACAACCCTTCGTCTGTGACCTAGTTCGGCCGGGAAGAAGAGGGAAGTCCCGTAGAGGGTTGGCGTTGTGCTTGCGAGATCCAATGATGTCGGAAGGGATTCCACGGGGAAGGAGGAGGCCGGATGGGGAAGGAGGAGGCCGATCGAGCGCGGTATGCGGGCGCGGGATGGCGCAGGAAGCAGCGGCGGCGTGTGTTACGCGGGTCGGGGTCGGGCGAGCGGCTTGGGAGAGTTACGAAGGGTTTTAGAAAGAGAGAGAGAGAGAGTAGAGAGAGGATAAATTCTTGCTTGCCATTTCATCAAACCCTCAAACCCATATATGGGTGAGTCCAAAACCAAACCCAAGTTCACAAACTAAGCATAAAAAAACAACAAATAAAAGATACAAGTCACCCAAAATGAGCGACTAATCGGATCGTGCCGGGGCGCGGCGCTTGTAGGTTAACCCCCAACGTGGGTCCGTAACATCTCCGTCGGCGTCTTCATCAAGCTTGTCCTCAAGCTTGTCCTGCAGCTGTGGTGGTATGTCGACCAATGGCTCATGGGGGGGCTCACCCACGAACGGTTTCAACTGGGATACGTGGAAGACATCATGGATCTTGGCCTCGACTGGTAGGTGGAGACGGTATGCCACCTCTCCAATGCGCTCTGCAATCGGGAATGGCCCATAGAACTTGGGCCCCAACTTGTTGTAGGCTCTCTGTGCGATGGACGTCTGCCTGTATGGGCGGCGTTTCAGCCATACCCAATCACCTGGGGCAAAGAACAACTCACGGTGCCCCCTGTTGTAGGTCGTCTCCATACGGCCCTGAGCCTGGAGCAGCCTCTCCCGGGCCATCGCTAGGACCTGGTCACGCGTGGCCAGCTCGGTGTCGACCGTCTGAGAATGAGCGGAGGCACAAGTGTAAGTAAGGAGGCGCGGCGGTTCGCGACCGTAGATCAGACGGAACGGCGTAGTCTGCAAAGCGGAATGGTAGGATGTGTTGTAACAATACTCCACCCAAGGGAGCCATCGGACCCAATCCTTGGGGCGGCCCCTCGTGATACAGCGCAAATACATCTCTAGGGTCCGGTTGACCACCTCCGTCTGGCCATCCGACTGCGGGTGGTAGGCGGACGACATCGCCAACTTGGTACCGCACAGTGCAAACAACTCCCGCCAAAATAGGGACGTAAACACCTTGTCCCTGTCGGACACGATGCTCTCTGGAATGCCATGCAGACGGAACATCTGGTCGAAAAAGATGCGGGCTACCACATCCGCCTCTACGGGGCGGCTCATCGCCATGAAGTGAGCGCCCTTGGACAGGCGATCGACCACCACAAAAATAACTGATCGCCCCCTTGACTTGGGTAGTCCCTCAATAAAGTCCATCGATATGTCGGCCCAAATCTGTGTCGGAACGGGAAGGGGCTGAAGTAAACCGGCGGGTGAGAGGTTGTCTGTCTTGCTGCGCTGGCAGACGGGGCAGAGTGCTATGAAGTCTTGTACCCCCCTTTTTAATCCCTTCCAAAAGAACTCGGCTCGAACCCGCTGAAGGGTCTTATGAACCCCTTCATGTGTGGTGCCATGTAAGCCTGTCAGAATGTTCGATATCAAAGGCGAGGTGTTCGACAGGTAGAGGCGGCCCTTGTACCAGATGAGGCTGTCCCGAGTTGTCCAGTGGGAAGGAGCACTTCCCTCCTCAATACGGTGTAATAGCTCGCAGAGAGCCGGTGTGTCTCGAATCTCCTGCTGAAGGCGGTGGTGGATGGTCGATATCGGGCAAGAAATGGCCAAGACAGCCCCCTCTTGATGATCGCGGCGGGAAAGTGCGTCTGCGGCGCGGTTCAAAACGCCTGCCTTGTATTCCACACAGAAATCAAATCCCAACAGCTTGCTGATCCAACGCTGTTGCGGTGTAGTGATGAGGCGTTGCTCTAAGAGGTACTTGAGGCTGAAATGGTCGGTGCGAATAGTGAACGGCCGTCCCCAAGTACGGTCGCCAGTGTTGGACGGCCTTTGCCAATCCGATAAGCTCCTGCTCATAAGCCTGCAGCTTCTGATGATGCACGGCCGTGCGCTGGCTGAAATAAGCCACTGGGTGGCCCCCCTGTTGGAGCACCGCCCCGTATCCCTGGCCTGAGGCGTCGCACTCTATCTGGAACTCCTGGTCAAAGTTTGGTAAACACAGCACCGGGGCTGACACCAGGGCCTGCTGGAGAGCGTGAAAGGCCCCCGTCGCGTTGTCTTCCCACACAAAAGAATGCTTCCGCAGAAGAGCGAATAGTGGTGCGACAATGATGTTGTATCCCTGGATGAAGCGTCTGTAATAGCCCGCCAGTCCGAGGAAACCCCGCAGTTCCCGTAAAGTCTGGGGTGTAGGCCACTCCATCACGCCTTGGATCTTGATGGGGTCTGCCGATACCCCTGTGCTATCCACCACATGCCCCAAGTAGGACACCCGTTCAGTGCCAAAGGAACACTTGGCACGATTCAGGAAGAGTCTGTGCTGTCTGACTAATTGGAGAACGGCTCGGAGGTGGCCAAGATGTTCCTCCCAAGTCGCGTTGTACACCAAAATGTCGTCAAAAAAAACAAGTACGAAGCGACGCAAAAGGCCATGGAATACCTCGTTCATCAATGCCTGGAAAGTGGAGGGGGCATTGGTGAGCCCGAACGGCATCACCAAAAACTCGAAGTGGTCGTGATGGGTGCGGAACGCCGTCTTTTCCACATCCTCGGGAGCCATGCACACCTGATGGTACCCGGAGCACAAATCCAGCTTGGAGAAAAAGCGAGAGCCATGTACCTCGTCCAGGAGCTCCTCCACGACCGGAATGGGGAACTTGTCCTTCACCGTCCGCGCATTCAACTCGCGGTAATCGACACAGAAGCGCCATGTGTCGTCCTTCTTGCTGACCAATAAGACCGGAGAGGAGAAAGGGGATACACTGTGGCGGATGATGCCCTGCTGCAGCATGGCGTCGCACTGACGCTCGATCTCATCCTTCTGCCCGAATGGGTAGCGGTAGGGGCGTACCACCACCGGGGCCGTTCCGGGAAGGAGACAAATACGGTGATCCCGCCGTCGAACGGGAGGAAGACCGGTCGGGGCTGTCGTCGTGTCGCCATACTCCTGTAGAAGAGCCTCCAGATCAGAGGATTCTGTATGGTCCCCGCAGGCGAGGAAAACCTGTCGGGAGGTAGTGGGCATGCGGCCCTGCCACACCGTCTGCTGCGGATGTCGCCCCCAAGTCATCGTCAGAGCATCGAAATCCCACAGAAGAGGCCCCAACGTGTGGAGCCAGCGGACTCCCAACACTGCCTCAAAGCCTCGCAAAGCTATCACGTAGAAGTCAACGTGGGACTGATAGCCCTCCACGCTAATCGGCACCGCTCTGCAGACGTCCATGCACAACATAGCCATGTCATTGGCAACAGAAACTCGGAGGCTCGGACGGGCAGTAATAGGTAAATGAAGCTGCTGTGCGGTGATATCGCTGAGAAAACTGTGTACTGCCCGAGTCCATGAGAGCGACTAGAGGGTGATCCACCACCAAAATCGGTAGCTGAATCGTGTCCCCAGTCTGGGATCCAATCATAGCATGGACGGAAATCTCCGGTTCGGCCGTGTCCTCATCCCTGGGGTCCTCATCAGAGGGATCCTCCACCTCTAACCAAAACAGACGCTTGCACCGATGTCCACGGGTGAAAGGCTCGTCACAGTTGAAACAAAGGCCTTTGGCACGCCGATCCGCCATCTCCTGAGCGGAGAGCCGTCGAAATGTAGACTGTCGGTCGCCTTCCTTGCCTCTGCCAGCTCCCGGGCTAAAAGTAACAGGCGACGGGCCCAAGCTCCTGGGGGGTCCCTCACCAGATCGACGACCCATGGACTGTCGTTCCATCAACAGGCGCCGCTCAAAGATGCGGGATAAGCTCATAGCAGTGGACAGGTTACGGGGGACTGCAACTGAACGTCCATCCGCAAACGCTCATGGAGGCCAGCCAGAAAGACTGGTACCTGCTGGGATGTAAGCACGGTCGGGGCGCGAGCGAGGAGCACCTGAAACTGATCAATATACTGCTCAATGGAGCCAGTCTGTCGGAGAGAAATAAGGTCACCCATGGGATTGCCGAGAAGCGGGGGTCCAAAACGCAAGGTGCACTGAGTCTTGAAATCCTCCCAACCCAACTGGGGCTGCTCTCGTCGTAGCTGTGAGAACCACATCTGTGCCGATCCGAGGAGATGAAACGATGCGATCCCAATCCAGTCCTCTTTCGGAGTGCGCTGGGTTTCATAGAACTTCTCGCAACGAGTGAGCCACGTTAGTGGATCCTCCCGACCATCAAACAGAGGGAAATCCAACTTCACAAAACGAGGAAATCCGCCTCCTTCATTTCTCGGTGCCGAGGATTCGTGTACCGTTTGGGAGGAGCCCGAAGCGGCACGCGGGGCCGGCGGGGACGCATCCGGCCTAAGGGCTTCGATGAGGGCCCTATTGTTGGCCACCATCATTTGCTGAAAGGATTCCACGATTTGGGCCAAAGTAAGCCCTCCCGAGTTGCCGTCGTCCATGGGAGTGGGCTGAAAGTTAGTGTGGAGGACCGGGGGGGGGGGGGGGGGGGGGGGCAAAATACCCGTGCTGTCCGGGAGGAGTGGAAAACCAGAGGAGGATGCCCCCAACAGGATCGGTGAGGGAGGACAGCGGCTGGGGCGGTCAGATCCGGGCTGCGGACACGCCGGACGGGGCTGCGAGGGGGCTGTCGGAGCTAGGACAGCGGCGACGGGCGGTGGCGATGGTGGAGGAGGCGCCGAGGAAGAGGAGAGCTTTGATACCAAGATGATACGGCCCTTTGTCTGTGACCTAGTTCGGCCGGGAAGAAGAGGGAAGTCCCGTAGAGGGTTGGCGTTGTGCTTGCGAGATCCAATGATGTCGGAAGGGATTCCACGGGGAAGGAGGAGGCCGGATGGGGAAGGAGGTGGCCGATCGAGCGCGGTATGCGGGCGCGGGATGGCGCAGAAAGCAGCGGCGGCGTGTGTTACGCGGGTCGGGGTTGGGCGAGCGGCTTGGGAGAGTTACGAAGGGTTTTAGAGAGAGAGAGAGAGTAGAGAGAGAGAAAGAGAGAGAGGATAAATTCTTGCTTGCCATTTCATCAAACCCTCAAACCTATATATGGGTGAGCCCAAAACCAAACCCAAGTTCACAAATAAGCATAAAAAAAACAACACATAAAAGATACAAGTCACCCAAAATAAGCGACTAATCGGATCGTGCCGGGGCACGGCGCTTGTAGGTTAACCCCCAACGTGGGTCCGTAACAGTATGATGCAGATCTAGAGCGACTATGAGCAGATTATGATCATTTCTCACCAGCTACATGTTGCAAAGATCCAGAGTGCACGAAAGGGGAGCGAGATTCTCAGAGAAAGACTATGCACTTTATGCGGGGTTGAACCCGGCATTTGAGCCAATGTGTGCAATGTTGCTCCCTCAGCCAAATATTCCTTCCCTGGATGAGACGATCTCAACCAAGATGCAGGAGGAGAGCAGGATTGGGCTCCAGTCTGGCGTAGATGGACCTCCAGGGGTGAAATCAGCACTATTGGTCACCAATTCAGGTCACACGGGATACAAGAGTAAGACACGGCAGTGTTTCCATTGTGGTAAGATAGGTCATCTACGACAGGCTTGTCTTAAGCCACCAAAGGAGCGGGATGCAGGTGGACGGGGACAGTTTGGGATTCATGGTCGCGACCGTGGGGGTCGCAGAGGTGGTGGAAGAGGAGACTATAGGGAAAATTTGATGATAGCAGAGGAAGAGGCAGAAGAGAGTATGGTTGATATGGGTTACTCAGAGGAGCAGACGATTTTGGATGCTTACTCTCGGCTGATGAGGATGAAGCAGAAGGGTGTGGTTGATGACGCATTCACTTCATCTTCATTCAGGGGTAATGTTGCCTCTTTTTCATCTTCATACAGGTACTTATGATACACTTGTTCTCGCATCTATATTCACTGTTAGATCACCAGATTAGATAGTCGATTCTGGTGCCTCTCGACATGTCATTGAGGATGCAAGGGAATTACTTTCTTACACCCCCTAGCAGTCCCAGAGCGCATTCAGACTGCCGATGGTACAACTCAGCCAGTGGTTGGTAAGGGTGCTTTGCAATGTACCAACACTTTCCTTTGAATCTCTTATCCATTAATGTCATTGTATTCCAATTAAAATGTGTTGTTTCGTTTGATATTCCGAAGGTGATCTTCCAGAAGAAGGAGACCGACAAGAGACTTGGGACTGGCACATGGCATAGTGGCTTGTGGTACCCGGATAGGGACAGTATGGACTCAACTCTTTCATCCATTGTAGAGGGTGCTAGAGAAGTTGGGAGGAGCGTAGAGGACTTGTTACTGTTTCAACATCGACGTCTGGGTCATCCTTCTTTTACTATTTTGCGACAATTGTATCCACTTTCGTAAGAGAAAGCTAATCAAGACAAACTTGTATGTGATGCATGAAAATTGGGAAAACATACCAAAAACTCTTATTTCAGTTTTGGTAGTATTAGTTATTATCCTTTCAACCCAGTGCATTCTGATGTTTGGGGACTATGTCTCAGACCTACTGTGAATGAATTTCGATATTTTGTCTTTTATTGATTGCTTCTCTCGTGTGACTTGACTTTATTTGATGAAAAGCAAGAGTGATGTGTTTGTCTGTTTCAAGGATTTCCACAAAGGGATTCAAACTCAATATGGTGCAGTTGTGAAGGTGTTGAGGTCTGACACTGGGCAGAGTACACCAACAGGGCGTTTGGGGAGTACTTATCATCACAAGAAATCCAACATCAAACCACTTGTCCATACACACCAGAGCAGAATGGGGTAGCTGAACGAAAGAACATGCATCTTCTTGAGGTAACTCGGAGTATGATGATATTGATGAATGTGTCAAAGTACTGTTGGGGACAAACAGTCCTGACAATGACCTATTTAATCAATCGGATGACCTCGCAAGTATTGGATTAGAAGTCTCTAATTGAGATGCTGCGAGGTAAGAATGACAATATTCTTTCTGTCAAAACTTTTGGTTGTGTGCTTTAGGCAGGACAATAGACCAAATGTGGGAAAGTTGGATCCAAGAGTTGTGAAGTGTGTTTTTGTTGGGTATTCGACCACTTAAAAGGGGTACGTATGTTGGAGTCCGTCGAAGAGGAGGTTGTTCATTAGTATGAATGTTACATTTCGAGAGTTTGAGCCATATTTTTCCTCTCCGGTTGACTCACCCCTTGGGGACTCACTCGCTACAGACAGTATGAGGCGAGAAGAGGATACCAGTGATGGCGAGAGTAGGATAGTGAGTATCCCTATGCCTCTTGTGCCGAGTGTGGAGTCGGTTGTGGTGCCAGTGTATGAGGAGAATGAATTCGAGACAGGTGGACCTCATGCTCAGGGGAAACTAAGATCTGACTATCTGAGGATGGTGGACCTCAGGCTCAGGGGGAGCTTAGAATATATATGAGGAGAAGACAGCAGAATGAGGGAACCGTGGCTACAGTGCCACTTGTGCCAAGTCCCTTGCCTCTGCCTACTCCGACTCCTGAGACACCTACACCATCCACCTCAACCTCAGAATACACAGATGATATGATTCCTCATCTCTCTACTCTCACTCCCCTACCAGTAAGGAGGACTTCTCACAACAATGTGGGAGTCTCACCTGATCGATGTGGCTTTTCTCACAATATTGCCCAGTTTGTTTCATACTCTCATATATTACCTGTAAATGGAGCATTCATTGCATTTTTGGGCATTGTCTCTATTCCTAATTGTTGGTAGGTTGCTAAGGAGGATCCAAAATGGAAAGCTGCAATGCTAGAGGAACTTGGGGCACTAGAACAAAACAAAACCTGAGAGCTTATGTCACTACCGCCAAGCAAAAAGGATGTTGGGTGCAAGTTGGGTCTTCACTTTGAAACAAAAATTCGAAGGTCGGGTTGAGCGCTACAAGGCCCGATTGATAGCAAAGGGGTACAATCAAACTTATGACATTGATTATGATGAGACCTTTGCACCCGTCGCAAAGATGAGCATGGTGCGGACACTAGTGTCCTTGGCGGCGAATGGTGGATGAAAAATACACCAGCTCAGCGTGAAGAATGTCTTTCTTCATGGGGAATTGTTGGAAGAGGTGTACATGGAGGTACCGGCAGGTTTTGGCACGAAACAAACAGAGGGTAAGGTGTATAGACTCAAGAAGTCTCTTTATGGGCTGAATCAGTCTCCTCGAGCCTAGTTTGTCAGGTTTAGGAGAACCATGGTAGGCATGGGATATCGGCAAACCAATGTTGACCATACAGTGTTCTTTAGGCGATGTGGAGTTCACACTACAATGTTTGTTGTGTATGTGGACGATATGATTATCATTATTGATGATGAGAGTGAAATTGCGCAGTTGAAGACGAGATTGGGAAAGGAATTTGAGGTAAAGGACTTGCGGCATCTAAGATATTTCCTTGGGATTGAGGTAGCTCACAGTGCTGAGGCAGCAGAGTCGGTCAATAGAGAGAGGTACCAGAGGTTGGTAGGTCGCTTGATCTATCTGAGTCACACTCGTCCCGACATATCTTTTGTTGTGAGTGTGGTGGCCCGCTATATGCATGATCCTAAGGATGGTCACATGGTTGTTGTGTATCAGATTCTAATGTATTTGAAGAGTGCACCGGGAAAGGGGTTGATATTCCAGAAGAATGAGCATTTAAACATCAAGGGCTAATGTGTTTCTGACTAGGATAGTTGCGCTGATGACAAGAGGTCCACGTCAGGATATAGCATGGTTGTAGGGGCAATCTGGTCTCCTGGAAGAGCAAGAAGCAGATTGTTGTTGCAAGACCTACAACTGAGGCAGAGTATAGGGTCATGGCCCTAGGTGTGGGAAATATGTTATGGTTGAAAGCCCTGCTGGTAGAGCTCAAGATAGACCAAGAGGGGCAAATGACATTGTGGTGTGACATCGAGTCAGTTATTAGCATTGCAAATAACCCTGTTCAACATGAAAGAACCAAGCATGTGGAGATCGACAGGTTTTTCACCAAGGAAAAGTTGGATAGTGGTGTACTGGAGTTGGGACATGTTAATTCTAAAGAGCAAATGACCGATTGTCTCACTAAGAGACTTAGCTCACTTCAATTATCTAGAATGTGTGACAAGATGTGTTTAGTGGATATCTTTCGCCCATCTTGAGGGGGAGTGTTGGTGTTTAATGTGTGTGTGCGTTTAGTGTATTTGTATGTATGTATACTAGATTGGGATGAAATAAAACTTACGATATTATTTTCCACTGAGGTCCACCTCTCCGGTGGGTAATGGAGCCCCACGGGAGATTTTCTCTCTTCTCACCGGACGTGACGCCAACGGAGTTTCAGGCACTATTTAGGGCACCTCCATCTTCCACCGCTCCGGTGGCAAATGGAGTGGCACCGGCCCCCAAATGCACCCTAAGCCATAACTTGTGGGTTAAAGAAACATTACAATTCAATTTTGACAAGTTTCACTTTATTTTATTTATCTGTTAATAAAATGCTGGGAAATTAAATACCTGTTCAAGAAGATATGACCAGACACCAGTACAGATCGCACTCGAGCATGTGGAACAGCCCCTAGCATTTCAACTCTGTCCTGAAGAGAATATTTTTCCCTCATTTCTTCCAACCGCACACGTTTTAAACCATCTCCCCCAATAACAAAACGAACCTTTTACCAAGAAAAGTATGAGTAACAGAATTCAAGAAAAAAACATGTAATAAAGCAAATAAAAAAAAAGACATAGCGAGCAATGTGACAGTACAAAAAACTAGAAACTGGAGGCAGAAAATGGTAGTGGCAAGGTAATTGGAAAGAAAAGTATGTTTATCATGGATTATGCAAAAAATGTAGCGTTCAGAAAATAAACTCAATTATAGCTTTTAGTCAAGTAGTCCAAACCAAGTAGTCTAAACAAGTTGCCTAAACCCTAATCAGAATGCTATGTCTAACTCCTATATTGCATGGGACTAAGAAAGGGTACAAGATACGAAGAGGATACGACAATTTTCAAAAAGCCTAGGATACAGGATACGATTTTAAATTTTAATTATTTAAATATAAATACAAATTGATACGATACATATGTGACATTCACGTCTTATTTATTTTTTTTCAATCATCCTATCTCACATATCATATACAAAATCATGAAGTATGAATCAATTGACTCCCACCACTTATAATCCAACACTTTCTCTTTCACATGTCTTTCTCCGTATTATCATCAAAATATATAGAATTTTTTACCGTTTTCAAGCATACTTGGCTATGTCCGGGAGTATCTTTGACTTTTTAATTTAAAATTAACAGAAATAAGTTTCCAAGAGTTTCAAGGTCGGACCCGAAGGTTTCCTGACTCCAAAACGATTTAGATACGATAAATAAGGACATTGCAAGTATGCGTGCATCCTAGAACTCCACAATAAGAAAATAAAAGGATGAAGCAACTTACATTAGGATGTAGTTGGCATACTTCCGGGATAACTTCAACCAGGAGATCTGCACCCTTGCGATATACCAATCTACTGATAACCACAATGACAATCTCATCGTAACTAAGCCGCTTGGGGGCAGGTGTAAACATTGCAGTATCCACTGCATTGGGTATCACAAAAACCATTTCTGGAGCTATACCAGAACGCAAGACTGTGTTTTCCTTGCTTGTGTGAGAAACACAGATTGCCTGATCTATATCTGCAAGAGTGAATTGGAGTACTTTATTCATGTGAATGCTTCCAACGTCAGCAAATCCATATAAAGAGTGATCAGTGAATACAGATTTGTATCCCATAGTTCTGGCATGCATTAAAGCTTCATGACAGAGGGTTGAGAAGGCTTGGTGACCATGGACCACGGATATCCTCTCGCGAATAAGAATAGTTCTTATGATAGGAAGTGTTCCATACAAGGTCGGTAAGGTATTCTGCATGAGAAAAGGTCTCCAAGGTATGTAATAAACTTTCAGACCGCCTGTCATATATCGTACACCAGAGCGATTTCCATATGCATGTGTCATGACCACCACCTGCATAAAAAACAATCAAGATAACAAGGATAAACAAAATATAAAGTGAAATTCACATATCATAATGAGTATATCATAGATTTTGGTATGCTAACTAACCTTGTGACCCAGCTGAATCAAGCATTGAGATAAACAGTAAATGTGACTTTCTACACCACCAAAGTTAGGATAGAAAAAGTCAGAGACCATCAGAATCCTGTGTCTTTTTAGTTCATCCATCTTGTTCAGCTATTAGTATTCATCCACAAATCATGCATGCCCTGCACCTACAAGTAAAATGAGAAAAGATAGAGCAGGGAATCAATAACTTTTGGTAGAGGGGCAAGAAGAAAAGATTGTAGTTGTTACGTACACGCTTTTGCCCTTGCAACCCCCCCCCCCCCCCTCCCCCTCATCGGGACCACCAACGCTCACATATGGAAGCCCCCTTAAATATTCATATGCGCGGATATAAATTGGCAATTAATTAGTATTGAGTAATACGTTAATATTAATTAATTACTCAATACTAATTAATTGCCAATTTATATCCGCACATATGAATATTTAAGGGGGATTCCATATGCGAGCGTTGGTGGTCCCGATGAGGGGGAGGGGGGTTGCAAGGGCGAAAGCATGTACGTAACAGTAGGCAGTAGCCATGGTTAACAAAATAATCTTTAAATGCAAACTCCAGACTACTCTGAATGCTATTAAAATCAAAGGTGGATTTCCAGAAGTAGGTTTGAGACTGAAATACTCATTCTAATATGACTTAACATCAACACCAAAATCATTGTTCATATACAATATAATGATGAAATTTGGGTAATTAACTAAAGATACATATATTTTAAAGGGTCTTCGATATGCTGAAGAAATGGTATAAGCAAATTAGCCAATAGAATTTGTGTATATGCTTGTATATTCAACACCGGAAAACATGCATGTGTTGCGATACGATAATGACTTTTGTAGAAATTGAGATTAAAATGGGCCAATATTTTATTATTCCCATAATAATGTCCTTCCATACATTGTACAATGAGTCTCCTTCTATAGAAAGAGAGAGAGATAGCTAAATACAAACTCAAGATGTGGGACTAAAAGAGGAGCTAGAGAAGAGATGCCTTATGGGATAAATACATGGGCTTTTTATTTATTTCTTATAACACTCCCTCGCAAGCTGGAGCGTACAAGTCGTAGGCGCCAAGTTTGGAGAGGAATTGTTGATATAGTGGGCGAGACAAGGCTTCAGTGAGAATACCGAAGATTTGATCAGCAACCCGCACATGTCGTAAAATAAGTTTCCGAAGTTGAAATTTTTCCCGGACAAAATGACAATCAACTTCAATATATTTTGTGCGCTCATGAAACACAGGGTTCTCGGCGATGTGAATAGCAGCTTGACTATCGTAAAAGAAAACAGTTGGTGATGGAAGTTTGACACCTAAATCAGTGAGGAGACTTTCTAGCCATGTAAGTTCTGAGACGCCGGCAGCCAGGGAGCGATACTTCGCTTAAGATGAAGACCGAGCAACCACAGTCTGCTTCTTGCTTCACCAAATAACCAAGTTCTCTCATTGCATATTGTAATACTCCAGATTAGGGAGAAGTTGATCTGAGTCATGAGCGCGGAGCAGATGATTTGCATCCATAGGTGGATCCACATGCTTGCATCCAGAGTAGCCTACATTATGAAGTAGATCGAGACAATACTTTCGTTGAGACAAGACAAGACCATCAGGTCGTCGGGCTATCTCAATTCCCAAGAAGTAGCGGAGTCATCCCAAATCCTAGTTTGAAAATGAGGGACAAGATGTTGCTTGATTTGGGTGATGTCGGGAAGATCATCACCAGTAACAAGGATGTCATCGATGTAGACTAGAAGAATCACTATGCCAAATGAACGTTGTCAAATAAAAAGGGAGAAATCTGCCAAGCTTCGGGTGAAGCCAAATTCGCGAACCATGACTAAACTTCTCAAACCATGCTCATGGAGACTATTTGAGATCATAAAGAGATTTCTTCAGATGATAGACAAGGGACTCTCCTGTATTTGTATAACAAGGAGGTTGTTGCATGTACACATTCTCCACAAGATCGTCGTGAAGGAAGGCGTTTTTAATGTCAAGCTGATGGAGCGGCCAATAGTGATGAACGACAAGTGAGAGTAGGACACGGACGGTGTTGAGTTTTGCCACCGGAGAAAATGTTTCTTCATAATCAAGACCGTGTTGTTGAGTAAAACCTATGACAACAAGACGCGCCTCGAGGCGATCAACAGTCACATTCGGATGATGCTTCATAGTGAATAGCCACATGCAGCTCACGGTATGTTGATTAGAAGGAAGAGGAACAAGGTCCCAAGTGTGGTTGGCCCAAAGTGCAACCATTTCCTGATGCAGACCAGGCGTCACACCCAGCCCGCTCCCCTGGCGTCTGGCGCACCAGGCGGGGAGTCACACCCGCTCCAGGGGTCCACCCGGGCGTCGCACCCGTATGGCTTTAATCAAGTCCGCGGACCGTACACCTCAACCCGTCTCCGGGGCCCACCACAGGCGCCAGCGGGTTGTTGAGGCCGGGATTCGATCCCTGCACCTCCTTGATAAGAAGTCCTCAGGCGGACTCTCATCACCAACTGAGCCGCTGATTAAAGCCATACGGGTGCGACGCCCGGGTGGACCCCTGGAGCGGGTGTGACTCCCCACCTGGTGCGCCAGGCGCCAGGGGAGCGGGCTGGGTGTGACGCCTAGTCTGCATCATAAAAGTGCACTTTTATGATGCAGACCAGGCGTCACACCCAGCCCGCTCCCCTGGCGCCTGGCGCACCAGGCGGGGAGTCACACCCGCTCCAGGGGTCCACCCGGGCGTCGCACCCGTATGGCTTTAATCAAGTCCGCGGGCCGTACACCCCAACCCGTCTCCGGGGCCAACCACAGGCGCCAGCGGGTTGTTGAGGCCGGGATTCGATCCTTGCACCTCCTTGATAAGAAGTCCTCAGGCGGACTCTCATCACCAACTGAGCTGTACCTCCTTGATAAGAAGTCCTCAGGCGGACTCTCATCACCAACTGAGCCGCTCAGTTGGTGATGAGAGTCCGCCTGAGGACTTCTTATCAAGGAGGTGCAAGGATCGAATCCCGGCCTCAACAACCCGTTGGCGCCTGTGGTGGGCCCCGGAGACGGGTTGGGGTGTACGGCCCGCGGACTTGATTAAAGCCATACGGGTGCGACACCCGGGTGGACCCCTGGAGCGGGTGTGACTCCCCGCCTGGTGCGCCAGGCGCCAGGGGAGCGGGCTGGGTGTGACGCCTGGTCTGCATCATAAAAGTGCACTTTTTTGATGCAGGACGTCGGGGCCCCGCCGCACCCCGTGGCATCACACCAGCTAGCGGACCACGGCCAAGCACGCCTGCCAGAAGGACTGCAGTCCAGGCACCCCAACCCGTCTCCGCGCCTGTTCTCAGCGCGGCAGGTTGTTGAGGTTGGGGCTCGATCCCCAGACCTCCTTGATAAGAACCACTCCTAACAGCCCTTATCACCAACTGACCCGCCTGGCCGGGATTCGATCCCTGCACCTCCTTGATAAGAAGTCCTCAGGCGGACTCTCATCACCAACTGAGCCGCGACTCAGTTGGTGATGAGAGTCCGCCTGAGGACTTCTTATCAAGGAGGTGCAGGGATCGAATCCCGGCCTCAACAACCCGTTGGCGCCTGTGGTGGGCCCCGGAGACGGGTTGGGGTGTACGGTCCGCGGACTTGATTAAAGCCATACGGGTGCGACGCCCGGGTGGACCCCTGGAGCGGGTGTGACTCCCCGCCTGGTGCGCCAGGCGCCAGGGGAGCGGGCTGGGTGTGACGCCTGGTCTGCATCATTTCCTCATTCATTGTCGCACGGAACTCCGGATGCTGAAGGGCTTCCTGCACAGAAGAGGTAGAGGAAATAGACGATAGAAGGGAAACATAATTTGAAAGCGGATGCGCGGTGGAGGGTGTCGTTGAATCAGCAGTCTGCGGAGTATTAGTAGTAGATGGGGGTTGTCGTGAGTAACTGGATTGAGAATAGAGTCGAGAGTAGACGTGAAGTGAAGCTGAGGCGGGCGGTGGTGTCGGTAGTAAAGGTGGTAAAGGAGAATTGGTAGAAATAAGAGGACGTGGGAGATCAGGAGGTGGCATTGACGTGGTGACGGATTGATGGAAAGCCTGATTTTCCAGGAAAGTGACACCAGCATACGTGATCAGCTTCCGAGTGGAGGGAGACTTCTGGGTGCGTGAATAACCAACGAACATGTAGCGCGTGGAACGAGGAGTCAGCTTGTCAACGGGGGGGGGGGGGGGGAGATGGTGAACGTAGCAGACGCAGCCAAAGACCCGTGGGGTTATGCTGAAGGGAGGGCGTTCAAAAAATAGGAGAGAGAAGGGGGTCGCAAATTGGTGGGCATTCAGGAAATAGGAGAGAGCAGGGACTCGGCAGGAGGGAGCTTGACGGGAGGGAGCTCGGCGGGAGGGAGCTCGGCGGGAGGGAGCTCGACAGGAAGGAGCTCAGCAAGAGGGAGCTCGGCAGGAGGGAGCTCGGCAGGAGGGAGCTCGGCAGAAGAGGAGCTAGGAGAACAGAAGACCCCGCGCGGTCGGCAAGTTGCGGTCACGGTGATCTCTTTGCGGTCTCAGTTGGGTATCGCGCAGAAGCATGCGCGCGAGAAGCGGACATATGAGGGAGCAGGCTCTCGGCAAGGGTAAAACGAACACTTGGGCGAGCGATGCGAGCTCTAGAAGAAGTAGATGGGATCGACGATCAGAAACGTCGAAGTCATCGTAGAGTACAAAATGAGCAGACGAGTCGATCAGAAGAATCCTTTGGCAGCGGCAAAGAAGACCTACGTCTTCGTCGATCAGCAGTCGGGAGACGGATGAAAAAGAAAGAGAGAAAAATTGAGACCAAACAACGAGAGCAGAGGCTCAATCGTGTGAAGTCCGATAGGAATGATCAACCTATCTCATAATAAAATGGGTCTACCATGTAGAAATTGAGAATAAAATGGTCAATATTTTATTATTCTCATAATAATGTCCTTCCATACATTGTACAATGGGTCTCCTTTTATAGAAAGAGAGAGAGAGAGAGCTAAATACAAACTCAAGATGTGAGACTAAAGGAGGAGCTAGAGATAAGAGGCCTTATGGGCCTAAATACATGAGTTTTTTATTTATTTCTTGTAACAACTTTCAAAGCCCAACATGAGGAACGCTATTATCATTAGTGTCGCGCGAGTATTTTTAATTTTGTATTTATGTCTATAGTCCAAGTGTCATTTTTGTAATAGTTGATGTATGTCCATTGTCACCTATATAAGGGAGTATAGGGGAATCTTAGAGACCGTCTTGGAACTTCTTAGAGTTTAGGGTCTCTCCTTGGAAAAAGGGATTCAAGAATGAACCATCCTTCGGAACCTAAGCGCATCCTCGAGACTGTATTCCATGCATTTTATATTCTAGTGCAAGTATTCGGATCTCAACTCGTATCAACAAGTCCGACCTATCTGTCTCGGTCGACTGCCAAGCTTCACAATTCTAGGGTTTCATCTAATATGCCCAACTATGCATATCGAGTCGTCCATCACGTGGATTCCGATCGAGCTGCCTCTGATTTCGGTTCCTGCTTCAGCCATGCCAATCCCACGCCCATGCGAACTCCTCGACGCCGGCCATCGTCGTGCCTACCAGACTGTCGTTTCCCCAACGTCGACAACCACACACGACATCTCTGCTCACATTCAGAGCATGCCCTGGAGGCATTGGAGACCCGATGTTGCACATTTCAGCGCATCTCTTACCCTAACCTCGAAGCAGGACACCTCTTAACCCAACCAGTCCTCGTACGCCCCTCGATGTCCAACACTCGTACCTTATGACCGTCTCCTTCCATACGGACTTACTCTCCCATTCTACAAACCACACACACGCCCTACAGTCACTCAAATTGGTTGGTTCATCCCTTCTCGGGTCTCCCTCTTCATGCCAATAATCTGTGCCATGGGCATCCGCACTGACAAAGACACCTCCGCTTCGGCATCCACCGACTTCATCCCCTTGGATGGTTGGAAAATCTCACGCTCCGTCTTTGCGATCTCACAACTACCACCGCACATCCTCGAGACTGTATTCCATGCATTTTATATTCTAGTGCAAGTATTCGGATCTCGTCTCGTATCAACAAGCCCAACCTGTCGATCTCGTTCGGCTTCCAAGGTTCACAATTATAGGGTTTCATCTACTATGCCCAATTATGCATATCGAGTCGTCTGTCACGCAGATTCCGAGCAAGCTTCCTCCGATTAGGGTTTATGCTTCTGCCATGCCAATCCCATGCCCATGCGAACTCCTCGATGCCTGCCATCGTCGTGCCTACCAGACTATCGTTCCATTAACGTCGACAACCACATACGACATCTCTGCTCACATTCAGAGTATGCTTCCTAGAGGTATAAACGACCTGATGTCGCACATTTCAGCGCATCCCCTACCCTAACAACGCAAGCCGCCTCTTAGCCCAACCAGTCCTCGTGCACCCCTCGATGGCCGACACTCGTAGCCTATAACTGTCTCCTTCCGATTACGGACCTGCTTTCCCTTTCTAATAACCGCACCCACGCATGCCTTACAATCGCCCAACTCAGTCGGTTCATCCCTCCTCGGGTCTCCTCTCTTCATGTCAATGATATGTTCCATGGACATCCGCGCTGACAAAGACGCCTCCGCTTCGGCATCCACCGACTCCATCATCTTGGATGGTTGGAAAATCTCATGCTCCGTCATTACGATCTCGAACTACCACCACACATCGTCTTCCAACATTTGTGCGCACTTTCACGTCCACAACCCAGTAATTGTGCGCACTTTCACGTCCACAACCCATGCATCCTCTCCAAAGCTATGGAGAAAACTTGTTGCCTCAACAAGGACCTCCACACGACGACGCCAACCCCATCTCCTGATCTACCCCCTAAACCCCATCTGTCATAGCCCCAAACCTACCTCCACAACGACCCCACATCACAACTCCACTGTCTGGATCCTCCATCTCTGATTGGACCTCCAATGATCTGCACACCCCCACCTCCATCAGTTCCTCAACCGACAATACTTCCACCACCCCATCACTTATCTCACCATTTGTATACCAAGAGCTCCGTTGGCATGACCTTTGTTTTTCATAGCAGAAAATGATACTCTCCGACACACCAATGTCCACATAAGGAACTATGTCTGTTGATCTGTGTCGAAGATGATGACACCATCCTCGGGGACTTGGACACACTTGAGCTCGCCGACGACCACTTCGGGCCAAACCTCGAGGATAAGGTTGATTTTTCATTCGAGAATATTGATACGATTATGGTTTCTCGAGCCCACAACTGTCTCTCGGAGCGCTATTCATTAGTATCACATGAGTATTTCAATTTACTTTGTATATCTAGTGACATTTTGGTAATAGTTGATGTGTGCCCACTTTCGATTATCTAAGGAAGTGGAGGGAAGTCTTAGAGGTCATCTTGGAACTTCTTAGGTCATGTCTTGTATCAATGATGTAGACTCGAATTAGAGTCTTAAAATTAAATATTTTTAAGCGAAAGATTTTATTTATTAGAAAATAAAATTAGGGTTTTGAAAACATAAGTTGATTTTTATCTTTAAATTTGAAAATAGGTCGAGCGACCAAATCAAGTTCTGTGCGTGAAAATAAAGTTGTAAGAGTTTAATCAAGTCGGACATTATATTAGTATGTGTTTAGCTCCACATCTGGTGTGAGGCTAAGTGAGTTGTTTTGTAATGTTATAAGTATTCCCCTATGTGGATGAATATTATTATCGAAGCATTTCTTTTCTCTCAACTTGGTATCAGAGGAGAAAAAATTCGCCCTAGCCGCTCTCTGCCTCTTCTCTCGCGATCGACACCGCCGGTTCCTCCCTCTCTCTCGATCGACTCTCGCTTCTCTCTCGATCGACTCTCGCTTCTCTCTTGTTCACGCTCGCTGACGGTTTGAGAGTCCTCCACGTTCGTCACCACCGGCGCTCTTGCGGGTCCTAGGCGCCGCCGATATGTCCTAGGAGCCGCGTCTCCTCTTCCCTCGTCGACGTCGACGTCCGATGTCGTTGATGCCGCGTTTCCTCGCTTCTCTGCCGCTGATGCCGCTGATGTTGCGTCTCCTCTTCGTTGCTCTACAGCTGATGCCGTAATCTGCTGCCTCTTGTTTTCCTGCAGTGTCCTCCCACAGCTGCTGTGCCCCGCTGGTTTTCTGCCGCCGTAACCTCCCGTTTCTGCTGTGCTGATCCTGCAGCCTCGTGCCATGTCGTGATAGTGGTGCTATCGCCTCTCATTATCCGTACGTGATTTCTTTTTTTCCCTAAGGAGTATCATGAGGGATTCTACGGGTTCTTCGCCGAGTGAAGTTATGCCACAGATGAGTGACCCTCAGCGGACTCATGGCCACTCCGGTTCGTTGAAGATTACCACCGTGCCCTTGGATGGAACAAATTACCTTGAATGGTCGCGTGCTGCTCAACATGTGATACGCAGCCATCAGTTGTTCGGTTACATAGATGGGACGGTTAAGGCTCCATCCACGGATGATCCCACTTGGAAACGTTGGGACTCCGAGAACTCCCTTGTCGTGTCATGGCTTCTTCACTCTGTCACCCAAGGTGTATCGCAGTTATATGTTGTTGGACTCAGCTTACGATATCTGGACCCGGGCTCGGGACACCTACTCCCAGATTGGTAGTTCCACTCAGATTTATGAGCTCACTCGTCGCATCTTGGAGCTCCGACAAGGATCTATGACGGTCTCCTCCTACTTCTCTGAGTTTGAACGCCTTTATCAAGAGTTGGATTTCTTCGAGCAATTCACAGCCTCCTGTACGGCGGACGCCGTAAAATTGCAGCAAAAGGAGAGCCACTACCGCCTGCATGTCTTCTTGACGGGGCTGAATATGGAGTCAGATACTGTCCGGACTCATATTCTTCATCGTTCGCCTCTTCCTTCTCTTAGGGAAGCCTTCAACATGGTCCTTAGCGATGATGATCGTCGGAAGTCCCTTAATATGGTTACTCCTCCGGATCGCTCTGCTTTGACTAGTGTTGGTCGGGGCAATACCAACACTAGTGTTCCCACTTGTGTTTACTGTGGTCGACGGGGTCACACTAAGGATGCGTGCTTTAAGCTCCATCCTCATCCAGCTCCTGTTGGTCGTGGTCGTGGTCGTGCTCCTGGCCGTGGAGGAGGCCGGACAGGCAGCCCTCGGTTCTCAGATCCTGCTTATGCTTCAGAGATAAATGAGGAACCTCCTGCCCCTAGCTCCTTCTCAGCCCAGGAATTGGACGCTTTGCGGCGTTTACTTCACTCCCAGTCTGACTCCGCTCCGGGTGTTTCCTCCTCCTTTGCTACTGCGACTCAGGCCCATGCTCATGTTGTTACTGCCTCCTCATCTGACTGGATCATTGACTCGGGAGCTACTGATCATATGACAGGCTCCTCCTCAGGTTTTGTTTCCTACACACCTTTGTCCGGTCGGGATAAGGTCATCTCTGCTAATGGCACATTATCCTCAATTGCGGGCAAAGGACACATTTCCTGCTCCCCTAATCTCTCTCTCACATCTGTTCTTCATGTTCCATCTTTTCCCCGCAATTTACTTTCTATTAGTCATATTACTCGCTCGCTCAACTGCTCGGTAACTTTTTTTCCTGACTCTTGTGTTTTTCAGAAACTGGGTACGAGGCGGAAAATTGGCAGTGGTAGGAACCATGGTGGTCTGTACTACCTGGACAACCAACATCCATCTCAAGCTTTGGCATCTGCTACCGTCACCCCTGAGGATGTTCGCCGATGGCATCTTCGCCTCGGACATCCCTCTCCTGTTAATCTTCAAAAATTGTTTCCTGCTTTTATTCCTTTTATGAAATCTTTTGTGTGTGATGTTTGTGCTACATCAAAACATGTTCATCATACTTCTGTGCATTTATCTTCTCCTAGCACTATTCCTTTTTCGGTGATTCATTCTGATGTGTGGGGTCCTTCCCCAGTGTTATCTTTATCTGATTTTAAGTGGTTTATTACATTTATTGATTGTTTCTCACGGACCACGTGGGTTTATTTATTAAAGAAAAAAAATGAGGTTTTCACTTGTTTCCAAGCCTTTCACAAAATGGTTCAGACCCAGTTTAATAGTAAAATTTGTGTTCTCCGTAGCGATAATGGGGGGAATATGATGATCGGGGTGTTTTTGGTTCCTATCTTACGAGTCATGGTATCTTACACCAAACCACTTGCGTTCACACTTCTACTCAAAACGGGGTGGCCGAAAGGAAAAATAGGCATCTTCTTGAGGTGGCTCGTTGCCTTCTCCACACTATGCACCTTCCCAAATCTTACTGGGGTGATGCAGTTCTCACCGCTTCTCACCTTATCAATCGCCTCCCATCGAGAGTTCTGGCGTATGCTACCCCTATTGGCCGTCTCTCATCCACGTTTGTTGTCCATACCTCCCACTTGCCCCCTCGGGTTTTTGGATGTGTGTGCTTTGTGCATGTTCACTTACCTCATAGGGATAAACTTGACTCTCGGGCCCTCCGTTGTGTCTTTATTGGCTACTCCTCTACCACGAAAGGTTACCGTTGTTACCATCCTCCTTCTCGTCGTATCTATTGTACTATGGATGTTACCTTTCAAGAGAAGGACTCCTATTATATGACCACGACTCACTCCCTTCGTCAGGGGGAGATTAGTGAGGGTGAGACTGTGTTAGATACTCCTATCCCTTACCCTTTGATTCAGGTTCCTCCTGCAGCTCCGCCTATTCAGGTGCCTTCTATTCAGGTTCTGGAGATACCACCGCCTATTCATGTGTCATCTCTGGTGTCTCCCTTTCCTCACATATATCATCGTCGTAAGACGGGGAAACAGATAGCTAGTGCTCCTCCGCTACCAATGCCCGCGTCGGATTCAGGTTCTGAAGATGAGGAGTTACATGCCCCTCTTACTTTGCCGGAAGGTACAGTTCCTAGTACACAGCACCCCATCTCTAATCATGTCTCTTATCATCACCTTACCCCTGCACATCAGTCCTTTGTGGCTTCATTATCTATGATTACTATTCCTAAGACATGGCAGGAAGCATTGAGCATACCTGTATGGTCTCGAGCAATGGAGGAGGAGATGTCTGCATTGGACAAAAATCATACCTGGGAGGTTGCTTCTCTTCCTACTGGAAAGAGAGCTATTGGTTCACGCTGAGTTTTTTCCGTCAAGCAGAATCAGGAGGGTAAGATTGAACGATGCAAGGCAAGGTTGGTCGCTCAAGGCTACACTCAGACCCAGGGAGTTGACTACCAGGAAACTTTTGCTCCTGTGGCAAAGATGGACTCCATACGGACCCTTCTATCTTGTGCCGCTTGCTTAGGTTGGGATCTTCACCAATTGGACGTGAAGAATGCTTTCCTTCACGGTGAGCTCGATGAAGAGGTATACATGAAGTTCCCTCCGGGTTTTGTTCAAAGAGGGGCCGAAGGACTTGTTTGTCGGTTGCGGAAGTCACTTTATGGATTAAAGCAGTCTCCAAGAGCCTGGTTTGGCTGGTTCCTTAAAGCCATGTTGAAGTTTGGATATGTTCAGGCACAATCGGATCACACTATGTTTATCCACAGGCATGAACGGAAAATTGTGGTCCTCATTGTCTATGTAGACGACATTGTGATAACTGGTGATGATATAGAGGAGATTCGTAACCTCAAAACTCTCTTGTCAGCCGAATTTGAAGTTAAGGACTTGGGAAAGTTGCGATATTTCCTGGGTATTGAAGTTGCTCGGTCAACCCAAGGTATCTTTATATCTCAGCGCAAGTATGTGTTGGATCTCCGGAAGGAAACCAGAATGCTTGGGTGTGTCTCAGCTAATACTCCCATGGAGGAAAACCACAGGATCAATGAAGACGGTGATGGCGATCGGGCTGATACTCCGAGCTACCAGAGGTTGGTTGGACGACTTATATACCTATCCCACACCCGACCGGATATTACCTATGTTGTAGGTATCTTGAGTAGGCATACGTATGCTCCGAGGATTAAACATCAAGAAGCCGCATACCGGGTATTACGATACCTGAAGAAGGCCAGCCACCTGAAAATTGAAGTCTTCACTGATGCGGATTGGGCTGGATGTCATGATGACAGAAAGTCCACCACCGGATATTGTACGTTTGTTGGAGGAAACGTTGTAGCATGGAGGAGTAAGAAGCAAAATGTTGTAGCAAGATCTAGTGCAGAGGCTGAGTATCGTGCGATATCTCTAGGTCTCTGTGAAGGCCTTTGGGTACATACCATGCTTCGTGATCTGGGGCTCCAGAATAATGAACCCATTTCGTTGTACTGTGACAATAAAGCTGCGATCAGTATTGCTCATAATCCTGTCCAGCATGATAGGACTAAGCATGTGGAAGTGGATCGACACTTCATCAAAGATCACCTGGATAAAGAAAATGTGGTTACTCCCTTCGTGCAATCCAAGGATCAACTCGCTGATGTGTTCACCAAAAGCCTTAGTTGTGATATGTTCGTTGATAATATTCAGAAGCTTGGGATGATCGACATTTACCGTCCGATCTGAGGGGGAGAGTTGTAATAGTTTAATCAAGTCGGACATTATATTAGTATGTGTTTAGCTCCACATCTTGTGTGAGGCTAGTGAGTTGTTTTGTAATGTTATAAGTATACCCCTATGTGGATGAATATTATTATTGAAGCATTTCTTTTCTCTCAACTAATAACGCTCGTGTAATGAACTTTAATAAAATCGTTGAAGTTTTCTAGAGTCGGCTCTCTCGAACACTTTCTGAGTTGAATCTTTGCGAGATTTATACATCCACAAACAGAATCACAATAACAATTTATGAAATAACAGTAATAAAAATAGATCGAACGTTCGAGGCAAGCTTAGCCCTATTTAATTGAATTGCATAAAATTAATTTGATATTTTGGAGCACAGAAGTAGTGAATGTTACCCAGGCTAGGAGTGGCTCTTCCAGATTTGACTGTGGAAGGAGGTCGTGTCCACTGTGGCACAAGGACCGTCGGAAAAGAGTGTTGTCGTCGGCGACAGTCGGTTGCAGGAACAATAGCAGGGTCTTTGGGCCTCAGTTGGAGTTGGCGGCACAGTCCGTTTCAGTAGTCGACCAAGCGGCGATAGGGTCTGCGGGCTCGAACGCGTTGCAGGGTCGGACGAGGGAGGAGTTGACGAAGAGGCGCGAGGTTGGTTGCCGACTTCCTGGAGCTTCGTCGGATGGCTGGGAGGTTGCACGGGGAAGGAAGATGGTGAACAGGGCCCGGGACAGAGAAAAAAACGAAAACAATTTTCGTTTTTTCTCTAAATTTCCGGCTGCTTATTTATTTCATAATGGCGTTTTTATAGGCTCTGATTCTCTGAATGCGATCCAGTAGATTTGATATTTCCTTCTCCCCTTTTCTTATTTTTTCCATAAAAACAAACTTCTTCCAAAACTGTTAGCAGCGGTTAAGTTTTTTCCAAAAATTATTTCCAAAAACGATTTAAAATCTTTTTCCAAATGACTGAACCCAATATGTCGTTAATAGCTCCTCTTAAAGTTTTTTCTTTTAATTTCTTGGGTTTAATTTTATGCGTTTCGCTAAATAAATTAAGTTTGCCTCTTACGTCCTAACTATTCAAATTACCGGACCTTTTATTCAGGGTCTCACCGGGTGGTCAAACCGGTGAGCCGGAACTCAAAATAACATCGGTGCAAGAAAAAAAAGACAGAATAACAAATAATAAAATATAATTGACGCGTGATGGTATCACCCGTCTTTGGATGCGGTGACGATTGCATCAATTCCCCCGGGGTTGATAGAGCTCGACCCCGATGAGATCTCGCAAAGACTGGTAACAGAGAGAACGAGCGTCGTCATTGATGCTAAATCAGGTGGTATATCAGGGGCCTTGTCAGGTAGCTTGATGTACTTCTGAATTTGGAATGGGTCAATCCTCCTGTAATAGACAAGCACCCGATCTTCCTTTGAAAAGTACAACTCACTGCGATAACGACCGACCATGAGTTTGTATTGTTCAAAGATTGCTCGCAAATTATTAGTAATAATTTTACGCATTTCTTTTAAATAATTGGCATGAGTTTGTACCTCGAATGAAATACATTCATAAAAATGGAGAGGGTGGCGGTCATGAAGATGGGATAATAGAAACACATGGGTAATCTCGAAAGGAGATTTAGTAAGGAAGCAATTCTTAGAATTATTATTTATGAATTGTGTTTGTGGAAGTACAAGATCTCATTGCTTTATATTCTCCCCAGTCAGACGCTTAAGATGGCCCCTCATACTTCTTCCAATGACCTTAGTCTGCCCATTAGTTAGAGTGTGATAAGCGCTACTATCTTTGAGTTTGGCTCTCAGTCGACCACATAATTCGTTCCACAAATGTGATAAAAAACATTTAATAAATCGATCTAGTTCCACAGATATGTGTATAACCAAGTGATAGTGAAGCGAAAAGGTGTATTCGCTAAATATGAAATCGATCGAGTGTGGTGAGCGGAGTGAATAACCATCAGATAAAGTGTTAGAAAACTGAGAAATATCAGGTGGTACGTTGGGAATCGATATATGTGGGGTGAGTAGTAATGTGGTGGAGGCTACGGGAGGTGAACTAGAAGACGGTGAGGTCCTTGGAATAAGACAGTTCTTCTGGAGAAGAAGAATAATCTTGCGCCCATGGTGCTCTAAGGAATGAGAGTTCCTCGTGTCGTCGTGCATGACACGTCGATCATACTGCCAAGACCTTCCCAATAGGATGTGGTAGACATCCATGACAGCAACATGACATAAAACTCTATCCGAATATGTGTTCCCGATAGAAAACTCTACTAGACAGTAGTGTGTGACGGACATAGTCAAATGACTATTGACTCCGGATAAGCTATATGGTTGTTCTAACGAATGCGTCGCAAGCCCTAATATGTCGACCATGCGCTGAGAAATGAAATTCTCCATACTGCACTATCGATGATAATAGAACAAATTTGTCCATGTACGCGTGCAGTAGTGCGGAAAATATCATGTCTCCTATGGTCATCCTCAGTAGACTCACTAGGGATGATCAGACTATATCGTTAGACGTAGACTAAGTGTTCGGCGTGTTCGCCTTCCACCCCTACGACATCCTTTGACTCGTGCTCAGGCTCAGGGTGAGACTCGTTTACGTAAACTCCATACTCTGGCTCACGTCCATCAGGGGAATCGATAATAGCGACGAAATGGCACCGCGGACACTCAGATGATTTGTGTCTGGGCTCCATGCACTTGAAGCATCAGAATACTCCAGTGTTGGGCTTAGCCCCAATAACCTCCTTACCCTTTGGTGGAGTTGGAGTTCCGGCAGTGACGGGAGGGTGAGGGGAATCCGAGAACCTAGTCGTGGTAGTAGTGGTGACACTCGATGTAGATCTATCAGTAGATCTGACTCCAGTTGACCGTTTTTGAGGACTCCACTCTCCGTGCACGACTCGATATTTCTCATAAGTCTTTGTAATCAAATAACTCTAGTTGGTCTCTAAGGGAATACCGCAGCCCGTTTAGATAACGGGAGACGGTCATATCATCATCCTCTCGGAGGTTGAGGCGAGACTGCAGAACCAGGAACTCATTGGTGTATTCATCCACCGTTAGTTTGTCTTGTCGTAGGTTGTGGAACCTACGGTAGGGGGTTTGCAAATAATCGGGTGGAACATATCGCTTTCGTAGTTGGGCTTTAAACTCGTTCCACGTAGTAATGGGAGGCATGCCTAAATTGAATCTAGAACGCTCTAATTGTCCCCACCAAACTAAAGCGGACTCTTTCAATCTAAGGGTAGCATACTCAACATGTCTAGCTTGGGGCAATTGCTTCCAAGCTAAGAATCGGTCCATCCTATCACACCAGTCTAGGAAACCCTCGGGCTCTAAGTGCCCCTCAAAATCGCCAACGTCTAATTTTACTCCTACATCCCATCGAGGTGGGTTACGTGGTTCGTTACGTGGCTCGGGTTCTGTTTGTGCAAGTTCTAGAGGCCTAGGATTAGGATCTACCTCAACCATTGGGATAGGTGCTCGATTTAATTGCATGGTAGCCTCTATATTACTAACTGTTGTGCGCAACTCATTCATAACGTGTGTGACACTACCCATGCCGGTGGTGAGAGTTTCTACCGTTTTCATTAAGTCGCTCATGCGTTGGGCCAAATCCCCAACGCTAGTTTCTAAATGATCGACTCGTCTTTCCATTTAAAATAATTTGATTTTAAAAATTTTATTTGATATGTAAATTTTTTACAAAGTCAAATCACTTTTTTTTTAGATTTTTGAGGATATGTTGGAGTTTAAAAATAGACAAAATCAGAAATATTTAAAAAAAAAATTCACTTGAAATGAGCGATTACCTGAGGGGGTAGAACAAAATTTTAATTTTAAATTTTTTTTTGGAGAAATAAAAATTTAAAGCTCAAATTAAAATTCTTTTTTTTTAAATACTAAATAAAATAAATTTCTTATTATTATTATTATTATTATTTTATTTTTGAAAACCCGGATGGTAGATTCGCGATAGGAGCGAATCAAATCCCTCTGATACCAAACTGATGTAGACTCGAATTAGGGTCTTAAAATTAAATATTTTTAAGCGAAAGATTTTATTTATTAGAAAATAAAATTAGGGTTTTGAAAACATAAGTTGATTTTTATCTTTAAATTTGAAAATAGGTCGAGCGACCAAATCATGTTTTGTGCGCGAAAATAACGCTCGTGTAATGAACTTTAATAAAATCGTTGAATTTTTCTAGAGTCGACTCTCTCGAACACTTTCTGAGTTGAATCTTTGCGAGATTTATACATCCACAAACAGAATCACAATAACAATTTATGAAATAACGGTAATAAAAATAGAACAAACGTTCAAGGCAAGCTTAGACCTATTTAATTGAATCTCATAAAATTAATTTGATATTTTGGAGCAAGGAGTGAATGTTACCCAGGCTAGGAGTGGCTCTTCCAGATTCGACTGTGGAAGGAGGTCGTGTACACTGTGGCACAAGGACCGTCGGAAAAGGGTGTTGTCGTTGACGACAGTCGGTTGCAGGAACAATAGCAGGGTCTTCGGGCCTCAGTTGGAGTTGGCGGCACGGTCCGTTGCAGTAGTCGACCGAGCGGCGATAGGGTCTGCGGGCTCGAACGCGTTGCAGGGTCGGACGAGGGAGGAGTTGACGAAGAGGCGCGGGGTTGGTTGCCGACTTCCTGGAGCTTCGTCGGATGGCTGGGAGGTTGCACGGGGAAGCAAGATGGTGAACAGGGCCCGGGTACAGAGAAAAAAACGAAAACGATTTTCATTTTTTTCTCTAAATTTCCGGCTGCTTCTTTATTTCATAATGGCGTTTTTTATAGGCTCTGATTCTCTGAATGAGATCCCGTAGATTTGATATTTCCTTCTCCCCTTTTCTTATTTTTTTCATAAAAACAAACTTCTTCCAAAACTGTTAGCAGCGGTTAAGATTTTTCCAAAAATTATTTCCAAAAACGATTTAGAATCTTTTTCCAAATGACTGAACCCAATATATCGTTAATAGCTCCTCTTAAAGTTTTTTCTTTTAATTTCTTGGGTTTAATTTTATGTGTTTCGCTAAATAAATTAAGTTTGACTCTTACGTCCTAACTATTCAAATTACCAGACCTTTTATTCAGGGTCTCACCGGGTCGTCAAACCGGCGAGCCGGAACTCAAAATAACATCGGTGCAAGAAAAAAAAAGACAGAATAACAAATAATAAAATATAACTGACGCGTCCGTCTTTGGATGCGGTAACGGTTGCATCAATCAAGCTTTTAAAATCCATGCATTTGTCTACTTGAGAACCCCAAAAGTAATAAAGGATACTAGCTTTTTAGTGGCGAAAAAAGCAGGAAGCAGAAGATTATATAATATGTTAATGCAAGTCCCAAGCATTGTTTTGATGAAGAGGCAACAACTCCTTCATGACACCTCAGAGCCTTTCCACTCTAAAAGAGATGTAGCATCCAAGGAAGTCACCAAATAGTGAAAAGTAGTAAACAAGATCTTGTAAGATTTTTGTCTATCTTACACAGTGGATCCCTTTCTAAACAACAATCTGAAGCATATGAGGAGGATGGAGGACCATCAGGCAAGACATCCAAAGTGGGAGGAGAAAAATCAAAGGCAATGTAGGAAGCATCTTCAATAAGTATTTGTCGTTGTCGGTTACAAATATACTAAAGTGGAGATTGGTCTAGACACAGTTGGAGGAGGGGACAGGTGATCTGGGTGGAGGAAAGGACACAAGTAATAGAAGTGTCAATATGACAAGTGATTTGTAACCAAAAATTCATCCTCAATTGATTGAATACTAGATACAATGCTCATGGAAGAATAAGGAGTGATTTCAGAGGAAGTGATATCAAAATTAGTTCCCACAAGCTCCAAGGAGAGTAACATCAATAATTGTTACTTGTGTAAGTAACACACAAAGATACAACGCAAAACACGAGGGACAAGTTTGGACACACTCGAAGCAAATACAATCAAAGACGCAAAGAGGAACAAGATAAAGTAATTTGTTGGGGAATAAGAGATGACAAGGTATCTTCCCTTTAAGAATGGAGGAAGGACGATTAGTCAAATAACATGCAATATGCAAAACCAGCACAAACATTTAGGAACATTCATGTGGAATAACAATGCAAAAGCAATTTCTCGCCATCCTATTTTGATGAGGTGTATGAGGACAAGACTATTAGAGAAATATTCATTGGCATTATCACTACAAAGGGTATGACTGAGTGAACAATAACAGAGAAATGAGTTCTAACTTAAGCACAAAATTATTGAAAGATAGAAAATAATTCAAAGTATTCCTTCATTAGAAACAGCCAAGTCATTTAGGAAAAATTATCATTAGTGAAAGTGACAAAATAATTGAACACAAAAAAAATGATAGGATAGAGTCCACATACATTAAGATAAATTAACTCAAAAAGGGTAGAAGCTTGACTATAACTTCAATGAGTGAATGTGCTAGAAAGAAAGAAAAAAACTGATACAAATTTATGAGAAATTACGATAACGGAACGTTAAACTGCAGGAGAACAATTTGATATGAGAAATTACGATAACGGAAGAAAAAAATACTGATACAAGCAATTTCAAATTTTTTATCACTTAAAATTTAAAAATAATTGCATGAATTAAAGTTAACTGAAGGTGAGAATAAGACTCTGTTTGGTTGGGCTGTTGCTGATGGAAAGCTGCTGATAGGAAAAGTGTTGTTTCTGGAAAACAAAGTTTTGTTAAAAACTGTTTGGGTGAAATGGAGTTTTTAAAACAGAGTTTTGGAAAAGTTGTTTGGAAACAAAACGAAGTTTTGAGTGAAATTTTTTTTCCATAAAATAATTACCAACCACAATAAATTTATGTTAGACCTCATTTTATCAGTAACAATCAATAAAAAGACCTCTTCAGATCATTGAAATGAGTTGTAATCATTGAACAGACACAAATTTCTCCTCTGAACGTATCTTCCCCCTAACCGTGCACAAATTTATATCCCAAAAATCTCATCATAAACATGTCTCATTCGTAACTTTTCAGGTTCAAATCTACTATTTTGGTAATTAGAACAAGTACAAAACCACAAAAAATCATACAATCAGCCAACAAAAATCATCACCACTATCTCCCTGCTAAACTCCATTTTTTGCCATCCGCAACGGAGCCTATCAGCCCAACAAAACGCCACCTAATTTTGTTACCTGCATCGATTTCCCGGAACTGAAAGGTGCAGCTTGGAGTCAAGGGTTTTGATCAAGAGAGGAAGAAATAGCTGAAAAAGCTCGGCAATACAGTGACAGGGATGGCACGGGCAAACAGTGGGAGAAAGGATTCAGCAGGTTGTGGAAGAAGGGGGCTCAGATAAACTTTGGCGGCTCGGTGAAAAAAGTGGCAGCACTACTGGGAATGGTGGTAGGGTTGGGACTACTTGTTGATTTTAGGGTTCGGTGGAGAAGGAAGATATTCGAGCAAGCAGGGAGACATGAAATCAGTTGCACGACACTGTCAGAAACGCCAAAGGGCGACCGGGAATCGTTAGTTGTTCGTCTACCGATCCTCAGACAGGAACGACCGACTTGGGTGAGGAGACAACGACAGGAAGGAGTTGTGGAGGCGAAGCAGGCTTCTGCGGTGGGGCTTGCTGTTTCGGAAGACGGAATACCGGGTGGGCCCTTGGGAGGACTCCGACGTCAGTGTCAACGACAAGTGAACGATAGGAAGGCGGCGTCGATCAAAAGTTCAAAACTGGCGTCGGTCGAATTGGGACGAGGACCGCTCGTTGGCTAATCCAAAGAACAGAGAAAAATCTCGGTTTTTCAATTTTTCCCAAACTCCCTTAAACATGGAGCGAGCTGGTTCAAATCTAAGGAATATGTTTTTAAGGGTTTTAATTAAGATGCTAAATGACAATAAAAGAGAGGGGAAACCAAGGGGTAAGGGGAGTAAACTTGGACCTTTGACATTCTCATTTAATTTGAAAATAATTTCTGAAATTAAAATATTTAATTATAAATTCAGCAAATTAAAATCCTTAATTCTAAATTTTTGATTCTTTGATTGTTTTAATTATCACTTAACATAAATTGACGGACCTTTTCATTCATGGTTGTATTGGTATGTTACACCAATAAGCCGTACGAGCATGCGCGAGTGACATGCACGAAACAAAAAATTCACGCGCTAATATCGTGCGTGAAAATACAAGAGACAAACATGGGCGAAGAAATAACATATGCGAATAAAATAAAATTAAAATATAATGATGATACGCACGTGTCTTTACGTATCTTGTCATGTATGTGCATTTAAGTGTTTTGTCTTATAGTGAGGGGCTCCTCCATCTATAAAAAGAGCACTAGAGGTGTAGTCCTGCTTATCGTTTGAGTCTTTGTGTTTTGGGCTCACTTGGAGAGTGGAGTGTCAAGTAGGACCCAACCTCCGGATGTTTGGCAGGAGTTATCTCCTGATTGTATCTGTGTTTTCTTTAGTACAACAACAACAACAACACTCAAGCCTTTATCCCACCATAGTGGGGTCGGCTATATGGATCCTCTGTCGCCATTGCGCCCTATCTTTAAGCATAGTCTCATTAATGCCTAAGTACATCATGTCTTTCTTTATAGTTTCATTCCAAGTCTTTTTTGGTCTACCCCTCCCCCGTTTAACATGTCTAGTGACTAAACTCTCACAACGCCTAACAGGTGCCTCTAATGGTCTCCTATGTACATGTCCAAACCATCTTAAACGAGCTTCTCGCATCTTCTCTACAATTGGCGCCACTCCTATCTTATCCCTGATACATTCATTCCTAATTTTATCCAGTCTCGTGTGACCACACATCCACCTAAGCATTCTCATCTCCGCGACTCCCATTTTTTGCTCGTGTACACCATTCACTGCCCAACACTCAGAACCGTAGAGCATTGCAGGCCTAATTGCAGTACGGTAAAACTTGCCTTTAAGTTTTAGTGGTACTTTACGATCACATAGGATCCCAGACGCGCCTCTCCACTTCAACCAACCTGCTTGGATTCTATGAATCACATCTTTATCTACACCTCCATCTTTTTGAATTATCGATCCCAGATATTTAAAGCACTCACTGCGGGAAATATCTTGGTCACCCAATTTAATGACGGAGTCATCTGACCTTCTTGCACTACTAAATTTAAGCTCTATATACTCTGTCTTTGTCCTGCTCAACCTAAAACCCTTCTTTTCTTTAGTGCAATCTAAATTTTCGTTAGTGTTTGTTCTTGATACGACTAAGACGTATCAACTAGTCCGATCTACCGCTCAATTAGGATTTCGAAGGAACCCTAATTTGGATCTTACTTCCTCTGCAGCCAACTGTCCTTCCCGATCACCGGCAATCATCGCACGACCCATTTTTCGTTGGCATATCCTCCTCGCGCCTGATCCACGCGCGACACCGCGCATCCTCTTCGACGGTCCCAGTGAATCGCTGACTCCAGCGACCGCACTTGACGCTGTCCGCTGACAAAGCCTTTGATCGTTGACGGAGACGACTCCAGCGACGCTTTCCTCGCCATCAACGTCCACTGTCGCTGACCCCAGACCCGACGTTTCTCCTGCGCCTGCGACTTCGTACAACTTCTGGAGATTTCCAACTATTCCAGCGCACGATTTCAGTGTGTATTCAGTTCTTGGCGCCTCCAACCGGCTCTTCCTCCTCTCCAGCCGTGTCCAACAACACCCCCAACGGCCCGCCAGCACTCCTGCAACCTTCCAGCGGCCGCTCGTCACCCTCATAACCCTCTTGCGGCTCCGTCCGCAGTCCGAAAGCGCTCATGCGGCTCCTGCAGCATTCTGAAATCCCTCCCGCGACTCTTGGAGTAATCCGGCATCCCTCCAGCGGAGCCTGCAGCATTCTGGCAGCCCTCCTGAGCCTCCTGCCGCTTTCTAGCGACCCTCCCCCTTTTTCCACCATAGCTCTCCTTCCACACTCAGTACATACTCGATGCGATCAAATTGAAGCTGCCTTGGATAATCTCCTCGCAGTGGCGCTTGAGATTCGTCATCGGCTTCTTACACATGGACCCTTACTGGGCGCGTTCGATAACCCGAATGGCATGACAATCTACTCATACAAGTCGTCCTTCGTCTTGAAGGTCGTCTTCCACTCATCCCCTTCCCTAACTCTGATCTGGTGGTACCCACTGCGGAGATCAATCTTCGAGAAAATCTGGGCACCAGCCATCGAGTCCAAGAGATCATTGAGGCGGGGAATGGGAAAACGATACTTCACCGTGATCTTATTGATGGCACGACTGTCGATACACATGCGCCAGCTTCCGTCCTTCTTTGGGGTAAGAAGGATCGGTACATCACATGGACTCAAGCTCTCCCGAATGAACTTCTTCCGAAGGAGTTCGTCAACTTGCCATTTCAGTTCGGCATGCTCCGTGGGATTCAGACGATAGTGTGGCAGATTGGGCAAAGATGCCCCGGGAATCAGATCAATAGCATGCTGGATGTCCCTCAAGGGAGGGAGCTCATCAGGGAGCTCCTCAGGCATAATGTCTTCGTAAGCATCCAACAACCAATAAACATTTGGGTCAGTGATCTCGGTCTCGCTAGGGGCCTCAGGCGACATAGTGGCTGCCACTACAAACATAACCCCAGCCTCCAAACTCTCTCTCAGAAAATCACCCTTCCTCAAAACGTGGAGAGGTCTAGATGACCCCGCGCTAACGGATGATTCAACCTTGCCCTTGGGGGGATCCCTGGCTGGGTCGGGGTAAGGGTAATCTTTCGACCTTTGTCGAAGAAGACACACGTGTTGGACCGACCATAACATATGGCATCTCGATCGTACAACCAGGATCGTCCGAGTAACACATGTGCGACGTCCATAGGAATGACGTCACACCAGACCTGATCCTCAGTGGATGCTAGGCAAATGGGCACTAAACACCGCTGCGTCACCTGGATGGTGGATTTATCCACCCAAAGGACGCGGTAAGAGTGTGGATGTGGCTCAGCGGTGAGTTGCATCCTCTCCAACCCTTTCTTGGCGATGATGTTTACGCAGCTACCACTATCGATGGCGAGCTTGCAGGGGCCTCCTGCGCTCGGGAAATACGTGAAGAAAATCGTGGTGCGTCGCCAATCCTCCTCGGCTCGTGGGGTGTGTAAAAGAAGTCGGAGGACTCCTAACTCTAGTGACCGCTCAATGTCGCTCTCCCATCCTTCCTCCACAACAGCTGTAATCTCCTCGACGGCGGCATCCTCAGCCTCAGTGTTGGGCTCGCCTAACTCCTCGATCAGTAAATTCCTAGTTGGGCACTGCGCGGCAAAGTGTCATCTGCCCAAACACCTATAACATTGGGCGCCCCCAGGTTTGGGGCCTCCAGGAATAATAGCTTTCCCCGTCCCATCGACGGGGGTGCGAGGGGGGGAGGCAGTGGCTGTGGTAGCAGGGGGTCGCCTGGCTGGGGTGGCATCAGCCCGTGACGTGAACTGCCTAGGGGCAGATGTGCGCAGATATTGCTCATACTCAAGCGCGAGCTGAAAGACTTGCTCAACCATTTCGATCCTGTGGGGAATCAGTTCCCTACGGATATCAGCCCTAAGCCCGGTCCGAAAGCGTGAGGCAGTGGCAATGGGCTCCTCGTAAATATCACTACGGACCACTAACTCGTCAAAACGGGACATAAACTCGGCAACAGAAAGGGTCCCCTGTCGCAAGGCATTCAACTGATCGATGAGCTGATCGCGATATGAGGCGGGGAGGTATTTATCTCTCAAGCGTTCCTTCATCTCATCCCATCGGGTGACGGGGTAATATCCTTCATGCTCAAGTGACCTCTCTACGCTCGACCAATAAATCTTCGCCTGCCCTACTAATTTCATTTTGGCAAAGCGCACGCGCCTCTCATCACTCATCTCAAACCAATCAAAGTAATGATCCATCTCAATGAGCCAATCAATAAATGCCTTTGGGTCCAGGTGACCGTCGAAGGAAGGCGCGTCAATGCGGATGCGTTGAGTGATGTCATCCTCCTCGGGAGTCATCCCTCGACGTGGCTTGCGATAGTCGTCATACTGGTCATCATCATCGTAATCGTATCGCGTGGGAGGGGCTCGACCCCTTCGGCCAGGTGGGGGCGGTGGCCGGGGATTCCTCTCCGGACCCTGGTGATACTGGTAACCATGATATGGATTTCCGCTCGCGGGAGGGGGGTCTCTGCGGGGAATGTCCCTATCACGCCTTACGGGGAGAGGTGTGGCGTCTCGGTGATCCTCGAGTGGCTCGTCAGCAGGTGGTGGAGCCGCTCGACCTCTTGGGGTTTCTAATTGATCGACTCTAGTACTCACCCTAGCAACGTCGCCCCTAAGGGTCTCAAACTGGGCTCCCATTCGATCGAATCGATCGAGCACAAGTTTTTGAAATTCCGCGGATGTCATGTCGGATTGGGTACTAGCAGCCCTATCGTCGTTGGCATTACGATGCGACATAGCTTGGCGAAACTCTCTACCACTACGTAACATGCATGGGGTCCTAACCTGATTCTCTGATACCAATTTGATGCAGTGGTAGGTCGACTCAGGGTGGATTCGCTAAATGCAGTCCTAAATGAGATGGGGTGTAATGCAAGAACAAAGGTGGTCCGCTCAAAATTACAGCAAATAATTAACTATTATAGAGTTATCAGCAGGGCACGAGCAGTCACAATTATTTAATTAAAGGAGGGCAACTATTAAATTGCAAACGATAGATGCGCAAATAATTTTTAAGCGTACACCGAATAGGTCCCACAAATTGTACGGCAAATAAAATACTAGCACAATAAAATCAGAATCCACCACGGTACAGTTTGTCAAAGTAAACAACAGTAAAAGAAATACTTTACCACGATCACGCGTGCTGGCGGCGATGAATGAGGGCTGACTGGGGACTCCTAAGGTTGCAACCGGGAGGAAGAGTAGGAGGGGGTGGGAGGGGCTTACTATGGCTGGACGGGAAGGAGAAGGGGGGCGGTGGAGGCGCTGGAATGTGGGGATGGCTGGCGGTGGCAGCACGGGGGAATAGAAGGAGGAGGCGGGGGGACTTACTGTGGCTGGACTGGAAGGTAGGGGTGGCTGCGGCTGGAGGAGGGTCGACGGGATGTGGGAAAGACTGTAGAGGAGGCGCTGGGAGGTGGGGGTTGGCTGGAATAGGATCGGCAGGATGTGGGAAGGGTTGTAGAGGAGGCGCTGGATGGTGGGGGTTGGCTGGAGTAGGCTCAGCAAGATGTGCGGGGGGGGGGGGGGGGGGGGGGGGGCTGCAGAGGGAGCGCTGGGAGGTGGGGATGGCTGGAGTAAGCTCGGCAAGATGCGGGAGGGGCTGTAGAGGAAGCGCTGGGAGGTGGGGATGGCTGGAGTAGGCTCGGCAAGGTGTGGGAGGGGCTGTAGAGGAAGCGCTGGGAGGCGGGGATGGCTGGAGTAGAATCGGCAAGGGAGAAGCTTGCGGCTGGAGTCACGCACGAGGAGGGCACCGCTCGGAGTCCACCAAGAAGACCAGCGGATCGCAAAAATGCGCAATCCTCTGATCTCTAATCAGCCACCAATCCGCCTATTTATAACAAAACCTACCTAGGGCATTCTGAAACGGACGGCTCATAACGTCCGGACCGATCGGGCGCCAAATAAAACTCAAAATACATAAATAAATATAGTAATTCGACTCGCAACGACGATCAGGACAAGACCGTGAGCTCGGATCGGTCGTCCGGGCGAGGGTTCACCGCCTCCTGCGGGAATAAATGTGCACGCCATCAACTCTCCCCGGCTTGAAAGCACTCAACTCCGGTGAGTGGAGATGATCATACTGTCGGAGAAGCTGCGGGGCGAGTCTCTTGAGCTCCTCTGAAGAGATCCATGTAGCATCGTATAGTGGGAGACCGCTCCAACGGACAAGATAGCGGACAATGGGTCGTCCGCCCATGGTGTAGAAATCGTGGCCCATGATCTGAAATATATCGCCGGCTGGAGTCGGTGTCTCTGACTGTGATGTATCTCCGTATGACTGCTGGCTCGGTGGAATCGACGCTGGTGCCGGGTGAACCTCCTGGAGTGACTCCTCAGGCGGGGATGGGGTGGAATCGGTAGGGATCACTGGTGGTAAAGGCTCAAGTGTGTGTGTGGAGAGAGGGTCCACGTACACGCGCTCATCGTTGTAAGGAGTCAAATCTTCTACGTTGAATACTCGGCTGATACCCATACCATGAGGGATGTCAATCTCATATGCGTTCGTACCTATCCGCCGCACGACTGTATAGGGGCCCATTCGGCGAGCGCTTAGTTTCTTTGCAGGACCTTGCGGGAGCCTCTCTGGTCGAATGCGTATCAACACCTGCTCTCCCGCCTCAAAAATTTGTTCACGCCTGTGCTGGTCTGCTCGGTCTTTATAATAATCATTACTAGCTGCAATTTTTTTTCGAACCGATTCATGAAGTGCATGCACATGCTGGATAAAGGACTCTGCAGACTCACTGGGTCGGGACTCAAGGGGAATATCAATCAAGTCAATAGGTTTCCTAGGTTCATATCCTAATATGATATGGAATGGACTCAAACATGTGGACCTATTGACGGAACTATTATATGCAAACTCAGCTATAGGCAACACCGAATCCCAAGTGGACAGGCTATCCCCAACTAGGCAACGCAAAAGGGTCCTTAAGCTACGGTTGACAACCTTTGTTTGTCCATCCGTCTGAGGGTGGTAGGCGGAAGAGAACTTCAAGGTTGTGCCCGTCTTTTTCCATAATGTTTTCCAAAAGTAGCTCATGAATCGCACGTCGCGATCCAAGACGATGGACGAAAGTAACCCGTGGTACTTAAAAACCTCCCTAAAGAATAAGACCGCCACATGCGAGGCGTCAGCGGTCTTTCGACACGGAATAAAATGGGTCATTTTAGAGAAACGGTCCACCACAACAAAGATCGAGTCGAGCCTCTTCAATGTGTGAGGGAGACCGAGTACAAAGTCCATGCTAATGTCAGTCCATGGTCGCAGAGGGACGGGTAATGGAGTGTACAATCCAGTGGACTGGCGGGACCCCTTCGCAGTCTGACAGCCTCGACAATGCCGGACAACTCTAGTGACGTCTTTCTTCAGGCTAGGCCAGAAGAAGCGATCCTCGACTAAGGCTATCGTCTTGTCACGACCGAAATGACCCGTTGCTCCACCCGCGTGCAGTTCCCAGATGAAAAAATCACGAAGGGACGTCTGAGGAATGCAGAGGCATGAGCCCATAAATAAGTACCCGTCAGAGATTATGTAGCCCTCACGCAGATCAAGTGGGTCTCGTGATAGCGCAACATGAATCTCATCGAAGTCTGGGCACTCGGGGTAATCAAAGACTAGGCGCTCAAATCCCACTACTCTGGAGCTCATGGTGTGGAGGAGACCGACTCGGCGACTCAGAGCGTCAACCGGCTTGTTCTCAACACCCGCTCAATGCTTGAGAACATAATGATACTCCTGCATATACTCCACCCATTTTGCGTGACGGTGACCTAATTTCTTCTGTGAGTCAAGATATCGCAGGGCCTGATGGTCAGAATATAAAACGAACTCCTTATGTAGGAGATAATGACGCCAATGGCGAAGGGCATGTACTATGGCATAAAACTCCCGATCATAGGTGGAGTACCTTTGCCGGGCGTCATTCAGTTTCTCACTGAAGTAAGCAACTGGATGACCCTCCTGACTAAGCACTCCACCAATGCCAACGCCCGATGCGTCGAAGGCCACCTCGAAGGGCTTGGAAAAATCCGGTAGACGGAGAACAGGAGCGGACGACAGTCGCTCCTTGATCTCCTCGAAGGCCCGCGTGGCGGCCTTCGTCCACACAAAATCGCCCTTGCGGAGGCAACTCGTAAGTGGAGCCATGATAGAACTAAATCCTCGAACGAACCTCCTATAGAAGGTGGCTAAGCCATGAAAACTTCGGGCCTCGTGGATATTCGACAGGACAGGCCAATCACGAATGGATTTGACCTTGTCCGCGTCGACTGCGATACCAGATGCGGAAATGATATAACCTAGAAAGTGAACCGATGCAGACAGAAATGAGCACTTCTTTAGATTGATATAGAGATGCTCTTTCTGCAGAAGATCAAATACGAGACGAATGTGGTGTAGGTGATCGGTGCGGCCCTGGCTATAAATCAATATATCATCAAAATATGCTACCAGGAACTTGGCTATGTACGGCCGCAAGACCTGCGTCATCACCCTCATAAATGTACTGGGTGCGTTTAATAACCCAAATGGCATGATAAGCCACTCATACAAGCCGTCCTTCGTCTTGAAGTCCGTCTTCCACTCATCCCTTTCCCTAACTCTAATCTGGTGGTACCCACTGCGGAGATCAATCTTCGAGAAAATCTGAGCACCAGCCATCGAGTCCAAGAGATCATAGAGGCGGGGAATGGGAAAACGATACATTACCGTGAACTTATTGATGGCGCGGCTGTCGATGCACATGCGCCAGCTTCCGTCCTTCTTTGGGGTCAGAAGGGCCGATACAGCACATGGACTCAAGCTCTCCCGAATGAACTTATTTCGAAGGAGCTCGTCAACTTGCCGTTTCAGTTCGGCATGCTCCGTGGGATTCAGAAGGTAGTGTGGCAGATTGGGCAAAGATGCCCCCGGAATCAGATCAATAGCGTGTTGGATGTCCCTCAAGGGAGGGAGCTCATCAGGGAGCTCCTCAGGCATAAGGTCCATGTAAGCATCCAACAGCTGGCGAACATCTGGATCAGTGATCTCGGTCTCGCTAGGGGTCTCGGGTGACATAGTGGCTGCCACCACAAACATAACCCCTGCCTCCAAACTCTCTCTCAGAAAATCGCCCTTCCGCAAAATGTGGAGAGGTCTCGATGACCCTGCGCTAACGGAGGACTCAACATTGCCCTTGGGAGGGTCCCTGGGCTGGGTCGGGGTAAGGGTATTTTTCGACCTTTGTCAAAGAAAACACACGTGTTGGACCGGCCATAACACGTGGCATCGCGATCGTATAACCAAGGTCGACCGAGTAACACATGTGCGGCGTCCATAGGAATGACGTCACACCAAACCTGATCCTCAGTGGATGCTAGGCTAATGGGCACCCGACACCGTAGCATCACCTGGATGGTGGATTTGTCCACCCAAAGGACACGGTAAGGGTGCGGATGTGGCTCAGCGGTGAGCTGCATCCTCTCCAACCCTTTCTTGGCGATAATATTCACGCAACTACCATTATTGATAGCGAGCTTGCAGGGGTCTCCAGCGCTCGGGAAATACGTGAAGAAAATCGTGGTGCGTCGCCAATTCTCTTCGGCTCGTGGGGTGTGTAACAGGCGTCGGAGGACTCCTAACTCTAGCGACCGCTCAGCTTCGCTCTCCCATCCCTCCTCCACGACAGCTGTAATCTCCTCAACGGCGGCGTCCTCAGCCTCAATACTGGGTTCGCCGGACTCCTCGATCAGTAAATTCCTAGTTGGGCATTGCACGGCAATGTGCCCTCTGCCCGAACACTTATAACATTGGACGCCTCGCCTCCTCTACAGCCCCTCCCATATCCTGCCGATCCTATTCCAGCCAACCCCCACCTCCCAGCGCCTCCTCTACAGTCTTTCCCACATCCCGTCGACCCTCCTCCAGCCGCAGCCACCCCTACCTTCAGTCTAGCCACAGTAAGTCCCCCCCCACCCGCCTCCTCCTTCAATTCCCCCGTGCAGCCACCGCCAGCCAGCCCCATATTCCAGCGCCTCCACCGCCCCCCTTCTCCTTCACGTCCAGCCACAGTAAGCCCCTCCCGCCCCCTCCTACTCTTCCTCCCGTCTGCAACCTTAGGAGTCCGCAGTCAGCCCTCATTCATCGCCGCCAACACGCGTGATCGTGGTAAAGTATTTCTTTACTGTTGTTTACTTTGACAAACTGTACCGTGGTGGATTCTGATTTTATTGTGCTAGTATTTTATTTGTCGTACAATTTGTGGGACCTATTAGGTGTACGCTTAAAAATTATTTGCACATCTATCGTTTGCAAAGTTAATAGTTGCCCTCCTTTAATTAAATAATTGTGACTGCTCGTGCCCTGCTGATAACTCTATAATAATTAATTATTTGCTGTAATTTTGAGCGAACCACCTTTGTTCTTGCATTACATCCCATCTCATTTAGGACTGCATTTAGCGAGTCCACCCTGAGTCGACCTACCACTGCATCAAATTGGTATCAGAGAATCAGGTTAGGACCCCGTGCATGTTACGTAGTGGTAGAGAGTTTCGCCAAGCTATGTCGCATCGTAATGTCAACGACGATAGGGCTGCTAGTACCCAATCCGACATGACATCCGCGGAATTTCAAAAACTTGTGCTCGATCGATTCGATCGAATGGGAGCCCAGTTTGAGACCCTTAGGGGCGACGTTGCTAGGGTGAGTACTAGAGTCGATCAGTTAGAAACTCCAAGAGGTCGAGCGGCTCCACCACCTGCTGACGAGCCACTCGAGAATCACCGAGACGCCACACCTCTCCCCGTAAGGCGTGATAGGGACATTCCCCGCAGAGACCCCCCTCCTGCGAGAGGAAATCCATATCGTGGTTACCAGTATCACCAGGGTCCGAAGAGGAATCCCCGACCACCGCCCCCACCTGGCCGAAGGGGTCGAGCCCCTCCCGCGCGATATGATTACGATGATGATGACCATTATGACGACTATCGCGAGCCATCGAGGGATGACTCCCGAGGAGGATGACATCACTCGACGCATCCGCATTGACGCGCCTTCCTTCGACGGTCACCTGGACCCGAAGGCATTTAGTGATTGGCTCATGGAGATGGACCATTACTTTGACTGGTTTGAGATGAGTGATGAGAAACGCGTGCGCTTTGCCAAAATGAAATTAGTAGGGCTGGCGAAAATCTATTGGTCGAGCGTGGAGGGAGGGGCTGTAGAGGGAGCGCTGGGAGGTGGGGATGGCTGGAGTAAGCTCGGCAAGAAGCGGGAGGGGTTGTAGAGGAAGCGCTGGGAGGTGGGGATGGCTGGAGTAGGCTCGGCAAGGTGTGGGAGGGGCTGTAGAGGAAGCGCTGGGAGGCGGGGATAGCTGGAGTAGGATCGACAAGGGAAAAGCTTGCGGCTGGAGTCACGCACGAGGAGGGCACCGCTCGGAGTCCGCCGAGAAGACCAGCGGATCGCAAAAATGCGCAATCCTCCAATCCCTAATCAGCCACCAATCCGCCTATTTATAACAAAACCTACCTAGGGCATCCCAAAACGGACGGCTCATATCGTCCGGACCGATCGGGTGCCAAATAAAACTCAAAATACATAAATAAATATAGTAATTCGACTCGCAACGACGATTCGGACGCGGCTGTGGGCTAGGATCGGTCGTCCGGGCGAGGCCTCCTGTGGGAATAAACGTGCGCGCCATCAGAGAGTGGAGCATAATATTTGAAGACGATGGAGCAGGTGGGACATTGGAATGTGGAGGAGCAATCTGGGATGTCTTTAGCAAATAGTTTATAGTGTGTGTGCCTCGTAGTGGAAGATGGAGGTGACAGCTTGGTCATGTATGGGCACAAAGTTGTGGGTTATGTTGAGTTGAAGGTGCCAAGAGAAGTGGTAGGAGTAGTGTGAGTTATGGTATCGACAAAATTTTCGAAAAATGGAGAGGGCGTCAAGCTTGGTTTGTTGAGGGCGGAGTATAGGATGATGTCATGATGAAGAGGCTAAAATAAATGACATAGTTTGCAGAGTCAGGAGGAACAATGAGGATGTGCCAGACTTGTAGAAGGGGGACATGGCCGCTACAATAGGAAAAAGGCTAGGGTTTTAGTGGGAGGCGTTGTTGTCGTCAAGTATTGACGTGATTAAAATTGGGAGTCAAGGAGGCCAGTATTTTGTCCAAGCAACAATGGAAGTGGTAGGTGGCGTAGGGAGTTGTGCACCATGGTTGCAGTAGTTGTAACCCTATGACCAAAGGACATGACAAGATGGAAGGGCGGGTTGGATCAATTGCAAAGTCATACAAGGAGAAAGTGGACGGAGGAAGTAGAAACTTAGATACAATAGGGAGACTAGCTTAGCACCCGACACAATGCCAATTACAAACTTGAGGGCTAATTTTCTCTCCCATCATAAGGCCGAAGTCCAAATGCGAACTGTGAGATGCCTTCCACTATTACATAACACACCCTTATATAGACTCCATTGACACACTAAATTAGGAAGAAAATTTTTAATATATTAATTCACTATTAATTATTACTCTTCCAAAATAGTCCTCCATCCATAATTATATTTTTATATTGGGGTGCTTCTTGATATACCAAGGTGGTGGTTCTGCGTTCTTCTCCTTCCTTCCATATATTCGGTAGATTAAATTCGTCTTAGTTCGAGAATTAATGGAACGTGCAGACATTCAAAATATTGTTGAAACAGAGTTTTTACATGAAAAACCTAGAAAGAGGAACAAACCATGGGCTTGACACAATTCGAGAAAATCTACTAATAGTGTTTGTAGTACAAAGATGCAGTTCCAACGAGGGTGATTGATGTAAACCGGACTCTTGAAATCATTTTAAAATAATAAATTTGAGTTCCATTTTAAATAAGTAGCGCAAGAGAGACGTTCTCAAATAATTTCAAGTGGTGATCCACCTCAGGCTCGCACACGCGCATAAAGAGCCAACATTCGAACATATGATTAAAATGAATTAACGATCCACAAACATACAGTTAGAGAAATGAAAAATGCGTGAATATGAAATTGACGATAAATAGGCTCAATAAAAATTAGGGCAAGCGCGCTCTGACTTTTAATGATCTAATAAATATAAAGCATAATGTTACTCTAACATGGTGTGAGCGGGAGACTCGGTGAGAGGTATACCTGCGGGCAACGAGCGCGGCGTCAAATAAATCCAAATAGGAGGAAATGGGGTGGTTTTATGTAAATGCACTGGTGAAGGCAGAAATGCTTGACTTCGATGGGACGGGAACGAACGAAGGAAGAGGCCTCAAGGGATCCCGTTTGGAACTCACGGTGAGGTCGCGGTAAGCTCTTGACGGGGCTGGGGTGGTTGAATGAAGGGGATGGAGGAGGGAAAAAGAGGAGGCTTGTCGATTCCTTGCAACTAGGGCGTCGGTCCGACGCAAGGAATGACGAAAACGAAAGGATCCTGAGGGATGGTCGCCGGATTCGGAGGAGGTGTCGGCCGGAGAAGACGAGCATGGCGAAGGCTTCTGGGAGCGGAACTGGTCGGCGGAAGTGGGAGGAGGCAAGTGGCTCACGTGCTTCGGGCTGGAATACCAGAAAAACAGAGGAGAGACTGTTTTTTCCAATTTTTCCAAGCTACCTCTTCGGGAATGAATGGGAGCTGATAATAAAGAGATTTATTTTCTTTTTAGGTATTTATTATAGGATAGGAAATAAAAAGGGGGCGGGTGAATTAAACGAGAATTTTCTTTATTTAGGCATTGATATGAGACAAGCAACAAAGGGATGGAATAATGAAGAGAAGGAAACAATTTAAAGGCTCCTTTTGGGGCTTTCAACTTTTTAAAAATAATTCCAAAGTAGGTCATTCCAATTTTAATTAATTTGAATATTCTTTGTATTTTAGATGTCTCTTTTAATGTAGATATTTTTAGCCGAGCTTGCCTTAATTAACATTATACCTAATTTGACGGGTCATTTTATTCAGGGACTTATTGGATGACTACCCCAACAAGCCGAGCGTGGGCGATGTGCGCGAAATAAAACAAACAAATACATGCACGGTAAATAAATAAATGCACGAAGACATGCGTTATACAGAAAAATGCGGGAAATAACAATAACATAAAGATGCGCAAAGATGCAGTGCAGGCATCAGTGACACATTATCACTTGTTTTAAAATGGTTGGAGGGAAAAGGATAATACGTCTTTCATGGTTGTGCATGCCAAGCACACTCTGGAAAACGACACAAGGTCCTAGAGAATGGCGTGCAAGGCGTGTTATAGGGTGTGGCGCATGGGAACACGTTATAAGGAATGGCCTCAACGCACGCTCTAAAATTGAGCAGTGTTCAAGAGAGCGGGGTGCGGGGGCATTATAGTGAGCAGTGTGCGAGAGGGTCTTATATAGAGTGGCACGTGAAGGAGCATTTTAGAGAGTGATGCGCGGGATCACATTCTGGAGAGCGGAACGCAAGAGGGAGTTATGGAGATCGGCACACTGGCGCATTCTAGAGAATGTTACGCAGGGCAAATTCTGAAGAGCGACACGCGTGGGAGGGGGTAGTTTGGGACAGAGGCACACAGAGCACGTTTCACAGATCAAGTAGGGTGTGGGGGCGCATTCTAGAGAGCGGAGCGCGAGTTGTATTCTGGAGAGCGGCGCGCGGAAGTGCGATCTACGCGTGCAGACGCGTTCCGGAGAGTGGTGCGATATACGTGCATAAGCGCATTCTTTGGGTGCTCTCGCGCTCCCACTAGCACAGCTCGGTGCAGTTTGCAGTAAGTATTATAGAGTCGAAGGTATAAGAAATCGTACTTATCACTCTAAGTACTGGTCTTTCCAAATGAAGGAATATGCCACATTTTATGGATTTTGAGGGGGGAAGATTTTGTCGTTCTAATTATTCTACAAACCAATAGAAGAGTTTGTTTTGTATCACTCGGATTACCAACTTTTATGGTTGGAGTAATTGAAGATGAAGATGAAATAATGTTTTTAAGTGGAGCTCCCCTCTATGTTGTTGGAATCAGGCTTAAAACGACATTTTGGGGAATTAGTTGTTCAAAATAGAGGCTATCCAAACAGGCAAATTGTAACAACCCTGAAGAAATTAAATAGTTATAGAAAAGGCTAACCGCACCCCCAGCCCTCCCCCGTTTTAAATCCCGCCTCAGCTAGGGCTCCTGTCTCGCTATTACCGCAAGCCGCAAGACGCAAGTCTCCCGATTGTCGTCTGCCGCTCGTCTCCCGCGCCCCTCTGCGCTCCCGTCTCGCGCGCGTAGAGCAGCAGCCGCCGCCTGGTGCTGCTCCTCCTACCGGCGCCGACCTGCTTCCTACTCGTGGCCGACGGGAGCTCTTCCTCTGGCCGCCTCCTCCTCCTGCAGAGGTCGACGGGATCTCCCTCCCAAAGTCGGCAGACTCCTGCTCTTCCTTCTTTGGGGCCGACAGCAGCATTTCCTCCCCCTTCCAGGGCTGGCAACCTTCAGCAGCCCTCTCCAAGCCAGCAGCCCTTCTCCTCCCTCCAGCAGCAAGGTCTCTCCTCCAAGGGACCGGCAGCCGCTCCTTCTCGTGGACAACAACCACCTCTCTCCGACAGCCCCCTCCTTCTCCGATTTCGCCTAGGGTTTTGCTCGAACCCTCCTCCTCTCGGATTTTGGACTCGGATTTGACGAATATTGGTAAGAAATCCCTCCTTCCTCTCCTACTTCAGATTTTTGCCCTCCTATATTCATCTAACCCCGGTTTATTTGTGATTTCCGACGCTGATCGTCGAATCTCTCAGCGGGATCTCTTCAAGTCCTCTCCGACTTAGGGTTTCCGCAACCTAAGCGCCGCCAAATCTCCGATTTGCTCGTAGCAGCCTCCGTCTCCGCGTGGAATCTCTTCTCCCCTCTCCTTTGAGGGAGGTAAAATCTGCTAAACCCTCGTTGTTTAATTTCCGAGTCGTAGAAAGCATGTGTTCGCGTAATAATTTATGCTGCATCGCTTTCGTTGTGCTTGATCAGGTTCAAAATGTGATGTTTGCTTTTGCTTGCGTCGCTTAGCCGTCGCCGTCAGATTCAGCCTCATTTAAGGCAAGTAGAGATCTCTCTCTTGCAAGCATTGAACTTATTTGTCTTATCTGTTCTTATGTTTATATTAATTCACCCTTGAATGCTTGTTTCGTCAAAATAAATTTAGACCTCGAATCCCTAAATAGACTTGTTATTAGTTTGAGGTTCACGCGTCCGAATAACATGAATTGTGAATGAGAATGATGGTTACTTGGATATTCACTTAGATGAATTGTGTATCATTTGTTGGAAGACGAGTTAGTGAACGAAAGTTATTTTTAATTGGATTTCCATTTAATTGAATTGCGTCTCATTGGATGGATAAATGTAAGACTAATAGATCTTTTCGAGCAAGAACATTAATTGTTGTAATGATAAATGTTAAGATTCCTGCTAGCAACTAGATGAATTGTGTTTGACATAAAATATTCGGTTCGTACACATATTTACTTGAAGGATAATCGTTTGTTTGAATGGTTCAAACTAAATGAATACTTGGTATCCTGGAAAATTGATGAATAATAATCTTAATACTCGTGAATACTTGAATCCGCAAGTTTCTAAACTCTTCATTGAGTTCTCCGAGTCATCGAATCTTGTTTCTTATGCCTGTCTGGTTTCAAGACTTGGTTAAATAACGTTTTATAACTTGATTCCTCCCGTTTCACATTTGTAAAATATACTCTTGTATATCTGAATCAGTATCTTGGTTACATGTCTTGATAGCTAGCAACCACGAAATCATGCGCTAAGTCAATAATAACGTAAGTTAACATTGAAAGGTAGGGTTTAATTGATGAAACTCCTTGACTTGGGTTCCCTCTTGAATCCCTAATGGGAACGAAGGACCGATCGTAGCGAGCTTAAATTTCTGAATCACTAAGGTCCTGTGTGTCATAAGTAAATCTTGGAAGCTAGGGTTTAGGTAGTGCATCGTCTTGATTGCATGGTCACGGTAAGCAGGAAATACTCTTATTCTAGTAAGCCTTACACCCGGACATGAGTGTGAACCATGTGCGCCCACTATAAACACCTACGCATTTCATTGATTACAGCTTATGATATTATATGATCTTTTATCTGCTTATTCCTGAATCTCCGGCAAGTCTTGAATCTGAACCTGTATCTGAACCTGAATCTGTCTGAATCATGAATCATTCAGTTCATTTATGTGCTTAGCAATCATTGAAAGATAGTATTAAATTGATGTGACGCCTTGAAGCGAGTTCCCGCTTACCTTGTAACGGGAACCAATAATGTCATAGCAAGCCCAATTACTTTGATAAGTCTTGCATTTAGACTCCTGTTAGAATCTCGTGCATCAGAAAGAAACACTTGCACCTTTCAATGATTACAACTAATGACATTACATGACTGAATCTTTGTTGTGCTTCGGAATAGCCTAATAATTCTGATTATTTCTACTCGTCTTGCTTACTGTCTGTCTTGCTAGCTTTGCTTCTGATAAAACTGGTACTTATACATTGTTGTTTCCCTTGCTAGTTTGTAATTTACCTTGCTTATGTTATCAATGTTCTGAGGCTCTTCCTTCTTGTTTTGGATTTGACTTAGTGTTTGCGCATGCGCCGCCTGCTCGCTGAGGCCGATCTGCGTCAAGCTTCAGGTTTTGTATTTATGTTTCATTTCTTTTACAGTCGGATATTCTTTTTATGTAATAATTATAATCAGCTATTTTCTCTTGTTTCATGGACAACTGCTAGGCTAAATATTATTATATGTACTAGAATTAGACATGTTTGCATGTTCATTCATCTGAGATGATCACTGCATGAGTTTTATTCAAAAATGCATGTGCACCTGTTTCAAACTAGCATATTTTAAAGTTTCCGCAATAAATCAATCTGTTTTACTCAAAAGTAACTATTTATTAGTATCTCTTCTTGCGCCTTAGCAGGCATGGTTTTCCTTCCGCCCATGCCTGTGGCATCACGGCCCGCCCGAAGCGCGCTCTGGCACTTGTCGAGACGGGTCGTGACACAAATAATAGCAAAGTGTCTTTTTTAAATGCAACGGAGAAAAAAACCCCAAACAAATGGAGCCTAAGTTAGGATTACGTTGATTAGAATGTTATGGCACATAGCTAGACATGCTTGACTCTGTCTAGCCAGTAATTCGACTTCGCTGGATTTTAACAATATTAGGTGATAACGACATGTGACATTCACCACATCAAACTTGACGTGCAGAACTAAGCATAAGCTTCTAGAATTAAGAAGTCCTTGCCCTGTGAGGGATATGTGCATCCGTAGAATAAACAATAATTTTTCTCAAGGATAACAAAGATGCTTACAAACAACTGAAGACAAAGTAATTTAAATAAGGCTTAAGAGAATGAACATTAGAAAAAATAGTGTCGGTGCACAGGGGCCCCTATGCCCCGCGCGACTGTACTCCCCCCCCCCCCCCCCCCCCCCCCCCCCCCCCCCACCCCACCCCCACCCACCCACCCACTCGCCTCCTCCAGTTTGCAGCGTGCGTTGAGACCGGATCCTAGCCTCGCTCGAACAAAAGCATTGAAATAAACTTTCCCTTGTATATGATGATCGGTTGGCAATTGTTTAATTGAAGAAAAGCAGTTGGATGTGTATCATGAATACCATCTATATATTTAGATTTTCAATGCTTTTTGAATGTAATTTGCTTCAGATTGAGTTTGTCAGCTTCCCAAGTATTTTCTCCGTGGGAAAGCAAATAGGTGGAATGTGGAAGTTCTCTTTGATGAAGAACAATCATACTCATTTCATGAGGAAACTAAGAAACTGCTCAGATTTTGTTGTAGAAATAATACTCATTTTTGGTAGCTGGGGTGATGCTTTGCTGCAGCGGTATTGCAAAGAACGAAGGAATTCGTGGTTGTTACTCTGCTAGAGCAGTATTGCCAAAAATGAATAAAAACGAAATCCCTGATGCAAACAATGCATCACGTGGACAATGAGCAAACACTTTAACTTCATCTATTTAAGGGCGATAAAAAATTTATGCAGCTAATTAACAACGCAGAAAGGGACGGCCCTAATCTTTTAACGAAGAAGGAGGAATCCGCCCCAATCTTCGACGCAGGTAGTGAGGAGGAAAATGGATGAAGGAGGAAGTGAATTCGTGAACGTAGAGAAGAGGAGGAGCTCACCTGGACGATGCCCTCTCCTGGATTCGACGCAGAGAAGAGGCAGCGAGTACGCAGGCGCAGAGAAGAGGCGGCGAATAGCGGACGCACAGAAGAGGATGCGGATGTGGATGCTTCGCCGAATACAGTCGGGTTGAATCTCCGGTAAGGAGGGGTCTGGCGAGGAGCGGTGGTTGTAGTCGTCCCAGATGAAGAGGTTTTTGGCGGGGAGAGGAACGAAATGAGAAGGTATCGAGCGAAGAGCACGCCGGCGGTATAAATTATCGATAGGGGCAAAAATGGAAAACAAATCTAAGAGTCTGTTTGTTACCGCTGCTGCGGATTGAAAAGTTGCTGATTTAACAGAGCTTTTTTAGAAGCTGTTTTGAGAAGCTGCAGACTGTTTGGGGGAGTCTGGGAAGAATTGCTGATTGAACAGAGCTTTTTCAATTGAGCTGTTTTGAAGAACAGCTGTTGAGGACTGTTTTTTTAACTTCCAAAATTAAAAAAATTTCACATTAGAATACTTAAATATGTAAACATAGCACAACAAATACAAATTATTCTCTAACTTTTTAACCAAAATAGTACAAGTTTTCAAACTGTTCATTAATAAAAGTACAAGATCATTGCATTCAATCGTAGTTTTTTCCAGTGCGCTGTTTAAATGACCCGATCAAATTTTTCCAACTTGATGGGTTGTCATCTAATTATGTAAAGAAACCCGAGCTGCGATTAGCCAAAAACCCAACTCCTCCACTAAGATGAGGGGGTCATGGGGAATAAAGTGGGTCAAACCCACTATCTCCTAGCACAACCGCAACCACGCACAGTCGCGCGCAACGCCACGCTCAAACACGCACGCGCGACCGAACGCGCGCGACCGCGCGCACGGCCACGTCAAGGTCACACACATCCACGTGCGCGTTACCGCGCGCGGTACCGCTCAACCGCGCGCGTGCAATTGCAGCATTTGCTAACTCCACTATCTTTTTTGAGATTGCAGGATTCACACATTGCAATCGGAAACTGCCCGAACTGACCGGGGGCAAAATTGTCATATTCAAAAAGTGGCGATCCGTGTGCTCTCGATCAACGGTCGAGATCGGGCCGTCAGGTAGTTACGGTGGTTACAACGGCGAAATTACTGGGTCGCCCCTGGCCAAGTCTATAAAAGGGACCCTGAATCCTCATTTGGGGGGATCTGACTTTTGGCATCCGAGAGAGCTCCTTGAAGATTTCCTTCGAAGATTTCCTTCGCGCTTCGAAGATCTCCTTCGCGGTTCGAAGATCTCCTTCGCGGTTTGAAGATCTCCTTCGTCACTTGAAGATCTTCTTTGGACTTTGAAGATTTCCTGCAACACCAAGACACTTAGCTTTTCTGAGAGGTGGTCTGTCACCCTCGGAGAATTTTCTTCAATTACAATTGTAACGAGAAGCGGCCTGTCGCTCTCTGAACTTGTGACATCGTTTGTAACACTCCAACACTTAGTGAAATTTGGCTGGCGCAGATCCGGTCACGTGGTTTTTTACCCTTTCCGGGTTTTCCACGCTAAAAACGTTCTCTTGCCACCTGTTTGTTCTCTCTGTGACTGTTTGCGCATTCGACCCACTCTCAGGCTAAGACGGTTCATTTCGCCCGGTCTAGAAGAGCGTCGAGTGACCCGCAACACAACTGTCCTTGCTAAAGTGGGTGGTACACAAACACACACATACATAAACACACAAATAAACTGAGATTCCTCCCACATACACATACACATACTGTTTAAATGACCTGATCAAAACTTCATTTGACTCCCAAGTTGCTGAGATTCCTCCCACCTTCAGGTTTCCCATATAAATGTATACCTCAAAAAATATTCACACAAATAAAACATAAATACAAACATACAAACACATACACACACACAAACAAATACACACACAAACAAATACACACACACAAACATACACACACACACGCACAAACGCATACACACACAAACATACATACACACACAAACACCCAAACACATACATACACACAAACATACACACACAAACTTACACACACGCCCAAACACATACATAAAAACACACACACATACATAAATGCAAACATACACACACCCAAACACATACATACACACACACATACACACACACCCAAACACATACATACACACACACAAACATACACACACACACCCAAACACATACATACACACACACAAACATACACAAACATACATACACACCCAAACGCATACATACACACAAACATACACACACATATACACACAAACATACGCAAACACACCAACACACACACACACACACAAACACACAAACATACACACACACCCAAACACAAACATACACACACACACACAAACATACACAAACATACATACACACCCAAACATACACACCCAAACACACACATACACACAAACATGCACACACGTATACACACAGACATACACACACACAAACATACACACACACACACACATACACACAAACACACAAACATACACATACACACAAACACAAACATACACACACACACACAAATATACACAAACACACAAACACACAAACACACAAACATATATTTACACACAAACACACATACACACAAACATACAACACATACATATTCACACACACACACACACACAAAAACATACAAACACACATACACATACACAAACACACACATACAAACACACACACATACAAACACACACACACAAACATACATATTCATATTCACATACACAAAAACATAGATCTGTACACAAACACACACATAGATCTGTACACAAACACACACACACACACACATAGATCTGTACACAACTACACATGTAACCAAAATTGGAGGCAACCAAATACACAATCACATAGATCTGTACACAAATACACAATCACATGGATCTGTACACAAAATCGAAGCATTCACACTGAAGAGGAGGGCTGAATATGGAAGTTTACCTGAAACTAGGAGAAGATGGAGGAGGAAGACGGCTGATTTGCAGGTCTCGGTCGAGGAGGAAGAGGACTGGGGTGTTAGGGCTAGTCGACGAGGAGGAAGAAGACGGATCTGCGTTGAGGAAGAGAAAGCTCGTCGAGGATCTGTTGTGGAGAAGATGGCTGATGTGGGGGAAGGCGCGTCGAGGAGGGAACTGCGTCGAGGAGGAAGAATACGACGCTGTTGGGGAGGAGAAGGCCCGTCGAGGAGGGATCGTTGTCGAGGAGGAGAAGGGGCGTCGAGGGATCTGCGTCGAGGATCGTTGTCGAGGATCGGCATCGATGAGAGGGATCGCGAGAAGAGACGCAGCTTTTTTCTCCAGACGGGAGCGACTTTGGGAGAGCCGGGAGTGTTGCGGCTTCCCAAAATAGGGCTAAAACGTGGCTTTAGCAAAGAGCAGTTTTGAAAAATTTGTCCTCCAAACATGTACAAACCAGCTCCAGCGGTTGGAAAATAGATTTTCCATCCGCTGGAGCTGTCCCAACAGGCCCTAAGTAGTCTTGACATTTCAACCGTTCATGGGATAAGTGTGTTTATAGTATCGTGATTTTTAACCGCGTCTCTTATTTAGCTTGTCGTGCCCCAATGTTAATCGAAACCCAAAATATTATTCGCAACTAGATTTTTGGCTTGCCGCAACCCAATATTTTTGCTCGCCGTGCTCCAGTGCTTCGCCTCATCCTTGTATCGGATCTGAAAGAAGGGGGGATACAGTCAGCAGCCTTTAGCGCCATATGCTAAGCCGAAGAAGCCAGAGACGAGCAGCATTTATACGACCAACCGCTTGCTTACGGTGCGACGAGCCCTTTTCATGCGCTTCTTCTTTCGGTGCTCCCCCCCCCCCCCCGGATGGATCCGAGCGTGGTGGCGTGCTTCCAGATCGCCGATCAGGATGGGAGTGGAAGTCATCGACGACAAGGAGGTGCAGCGCGCCCTATCTTCCTATAACCCTTTAACATTCGGATTGTTAACCTTCTTATGTATCTTTTTGTTAAGGTATATTTAGCATTTATGTCGGGTCTTTAATGGAACCCTAACGGGTCCGTTAAAGCACCCATAACGGGTCCGTTAAAGAACCCATAACGGGTCGCCGGGGATTTAGGGTTTCGCCTATAAATACCCATGCTCGGGGCAACGGGTAGAGACGTTCCAAACTTGACGCTCACTCAGATGCTTCGAGCGTTATCATTCTCGAAGTTTCTCTCGTGTGCGCCCTAGCCCCCTCTAGCCCCGAGCGGTTCCCACTACAGTAACTGCGTTATCATTCTCGAAGTTCCCGTCGATTGAAGGTAGGAGGCCGCCGGCTGATCGCTGCAAGGAGAAAGAAGAACCGCCTCAGTCGCCCCTCTTCCCGTCGTGCGAGGAGAACGAAGGAGACACGTCGTTCATCTCCCTGTTCGCGAATCTCCCTGCAACGAAGAAGAGGCTGACTCCCTGTTCGCGAGGTTTCGTCGCTTGTGAGCAGTCGCCGCCGCCTGCCTCCCCTCTCGCACGGAGCAGTCTGCCGCCGTCTTTCTCGTACGTGAAGGAGAAACCGCAACTAGAAACCGCCTCTTCTTTGCCGACCCCCATCGACGAAGGAGGAAGCCGACCTCCACCGTTCGTCGATCTCCCGTGTTCTTCGTCGATCGGAGCCCGTTCGTCGATCTTCGTGTTCTTCGTCGATCGGAGCCCGTTCGCCGATCTCCTATGTTCTTCGTCGATAGGAGATCGTCGATCTGTGCCATCTTTGTCGATCTGTGTCGACGGTGAGGTCGTCTCTGCAGATCTGCTGCTGTCGCCGAAGGAGAAGTGTAGCGCCTCCGCCGCCCCCCTCCGCTGTCGCTGAGGAGTTCGGAGCCTGCCCTTCCCCAGATCGCGTCGCCATTGGAGGAGACGATCACGCGGATCGTGCGGCATGACTGCCGCTGTTTTGGGAAACTGCCGGCTAACGCCTACGCTAGCGGTATCGCCGGGTGATAGCCATCCCTGCCACTATCGCCAGAGCTACCGTCAGAGCTACCGCCAGGTGATAGCTCCCCTTTTGCTAGTGAAGGTCCCCTCTTCCGTGACTCTGCCGACACCTTCAGATGGACTCGCTTCCGAAGAACAGCAGTCTCTCCTCTCCTGTGTCGATGATCAAATTGGAGAAGTTCTCCCATTCCGAGTTCAGTGCCTGGAAGCGGAACACCCAGTTCGATATGAAATATCTGAATGTCTTTTATACACTGCAGACTGATTTCGCAGACTTCAAAGGAGGAGATGAAGAGGCTCAGTGGACCAGCGATGAAGATTTCTGTCATGATTATCTTCTCAACTGTCTCTCCAATTCGCTAGCCGAGACGTTTGGTAAGCTGAAGACAGCAAAGGAAATCTGGAATGCGCTGGAAGATCAGTTCAAGCAGGACGAGAATATGTCCAAGACGCATTTGGTGGACAAGTTTATGGGATTCATCTTCTCTGAGGACATGGACATCCTACCCTAGATTGCAGACCTGGAGAATCTGGTGGCCAAGCTCAACAGTGAGAACGTCCCTCTGCCAGATGGGTTCGTTGCTGGTGCCATCATTTTCAAGCTCCCCTCAGCGTGGTACTCTTTCAAGATGGAGATGTATCGAAAGAAGACTCAGGTCAGTCTGAAAGACCTCAAGCGGTTTATATGCATTGAGGATGATAATCGGACTAGGCATTCAATGGAGGTGGTGAGCAAGCTGCAATCTGCTGCTAATATGATCACACACCCAAAACGGAAGCCTAAATTCGATCGGACTCGACCTCCCTCCAGTGCACCCACAGTAGTAGACACCAGCAAGAAGATAAAGAAGTTCAAGGGCAAGTGCTACAACTGCAACAAGTGGGGTCACTGTGCTTCTGACTGCAGGCAACCCAAGAAGCCCGATGCCAACCCACCAAAGCCTGAAAATAGAGCTCACATGCTCCATCAGACTGCGCCCTCCCACTTTGTTGCCATGGTTGGGAAAGGTCAGGTCAGTACTGATTGGTGGTTGGACTCGGGGGTGACCTGCCACGTCTGCAACAATCCTGCTCTACTGAAGGATGTCACTCCAGTCTCTGAGTCAGTTACAGTTGCAAATGGAGCCACTGCTGAGGTACTCCAGACAGGGACTGTGGATCTGCTACTCTCGTCAGGTACGCATTTAATTTTGAAAGATGTTAAATTCATTCTTACATTAGCTGCTAATTTAATCTCGATTAGTCTGTTAAGCGATGCGGGTATGTCTTTTAACATTAGTGGTTGTAGGGTGACCCTAATGGTCAACTCTCATTATTTTGGTTGCGCATATGTTCTAAATGGGATGTATAGGCTGAGTCTAGCGAACGAAGTAGTCAATCAGGTTAGTTCAAATCTCATAGATCATAAGACTTTACATGCAAGACTATGACACATGAACTATAGAAAACTACTTCTGCTAGCTAAAACTCACAACATACCTTTAAACACAAAAACCAAATTTGACAAATGTGAGATATGTGCTCAAACTAAGATTGCTAGATCACCATTCAGTCCGATGTTTAGGAGTACACGTTTACTAGAGTTGATACACTCTGGCATTTGTGACTATAAAAGTTTTGTCACACGTGGTGGTCGGAAGTACCTGATAACTTTTATCGACGACTTCTCAAGATATACTCACATTTATCTCTTAAAATCCAAAGATGAAGCTTTTGAAAAATTACAAATTTTCAAAAATATGGTTGAGAATCAATTGGATTTGAAAATTAAAAGACTTAGGAGTGATCGAGGAGGTGAGTACGTCTCGGGTGAGTTTAGAGATTTTCTTGCCAGCAATGGCATCATTCCTGAAACCACTACCCCTTATTCGCCCCAGCCCAACGGTATTGCCGAGCGGAAAAATAGAACTTTAACAGAAATGTTGAATTCTATGTTGTTGACTGCCGGTATGCCTGCGGCTTATTGGGGAGAAGCAGCCCTCGCGTCGAATCACATCCTGAATCTGGTTCCTCATGCTAAATTAAAGCAAACCCCGTATGAGCTTTGGTTTAAGAGACCGCCCAGATTTGATAATCTCAAAACCTGGGGCTGTATCGCCTATGTTAGGATACCTGATATAAGGAGATCTAAGTTAGGACCTAAGACGAACACTTGTGTATACTTAGGATGTGCGGTGGATAGTGTTGCAGAAAGATTTCTAGATCTTTCTACCAACTCGGTCATTGAGTCTAGAGATGCTGTGTTCTTTGAGGATAAGTTTCTTAAAGATAAAAACATGACTCTTCCAGGTCTGCCAGACACCAGTTTTGATACCCTCATTGGGACGGAACTATGACTCCCTGCCACTGAGCCAGTTCACACTAGTGCCCTAGAGTCCACTAGGCTATCTAATAGGGAACGAGTTCCTAAAAGCTTCAGTACAGACTTTGTGACTTACCACGTTGAAGCTGATCCATCCACCTATAAGGAAGCGATGTGATCCAGGGATTCCATGTTATGGAGAAAAGCCATTGATGATGAGATGAACTCTCTCATGGAGAACCAAACTTGGACATTAGTTGACCTACCCAAAGGAGCTAAAACCATTGGGAGCAAGTGGGTTCTTAAGAAGAAACTGAATCCAAATGGGAGTATCGCTAAGTACAAAGCACGTCTAGTTGCCGAAGGCTTCACTCAAGTGAGTGGAATAGACTACTTTGATACATACTCACATGTTTGTCACATTGCAATGATCAGGGTTCTTCTCGATATCACATCTATTGAACGCTTCGTCGTTCATCAGATGGACGTTAAGACTGCATTTCTAAATGGAGATCTAACGGAGGAGATCTATATGCACCAACCTGAAGGGTTCATCGTAGAAGGTCTAGAAACCAAGGTCTGTAAGTTGATTAAGTCACTCTACAGATTGAAGCAAGCATCGAAGCTATGACATGAGAAGTTTGACATTTGCGTAAAAGGCCTGAATTTTAAATCCAGCCTTTCAGATAAATGTCTGTATATACGGACAAGTCCAAATTCCGTCGCTATAATCTGCTTGTATGTTGATGACATGCTAATTCTGGGTACTGATCAGTCTGAGGTGGAAGACGTTAAGGTTACCTTGAAGTCAAAATTTAGCATGACTGACTTAAGTGTAGTGAAAATCATCCTAGGAATGGAAGTGAACTTTACGAATAAGGGTATCACCCTTAGCCAGAGTCACTACATCAGTAGCCAGAGTCACTACATCAGAACTCTACTAGCGAAGTGGGGTTATGATAAGTGCAGGAAGATTGAGACTCCATACAACTATAATAATAGACTGAAACCTCACGACGGTTCACCTATTAGACAGTTGGATTACTCCAAACTTATTGGCAGTCTAATGTATGCTACTACCTGCACTAGACCCGACATAGCCTTTACAGTCGGCATGTTGAGTAGATTCACTAGTAACCCTGGAAAGGACCACTGGGACGCCTTGGAAAGGCTAATGCGATACTTAAAGTATACTGAGCAGTATGCTTTATGTTATAGTGGACACCCTCCTGTGCTTGAAGGGTACTATGACGCCTCATGGTGCTCAGATATTGGTGATAGTAGGTCCACTAGTGGTTATGTGTTTACCCTAGGAGGAGCAGTAGCTTGGAAATCTAAGAGGCAAACATGTATAGCACTATCCTCTATGAAATCTGAACTCTATGCTCTTGCTTCAGCTGCCGAAGAAGCATAGTGAGTTAGAGATTTGGTTATGGATATTCCAATGACGAGTCTAACAATGAACTCTATCTCGATATTTTGTGACAATCAAGCCACAAAAACCATTGCAGCTAACTCATTGTTCAATGGTAAGCGAAGGCAACTACGGATGAAACATGCCTGGTTGACCTATCTCACCAGTCAATGGATCATTTCCCTCTTAGACGTGAGATCAAAAGATAATGTAGCATATGTCCTTACCAATGGCTTATGCAAGGTTCTTACATCTAAAATATCAGGGGATATGGGATTAAAGTCTATTTAGTGGGACTTAATACATGTGTTATATTTAAGATTTTAGAACCGAGTCTGCATACATTCACGCATCTAGACTGAGTACACTGAAGTGCTCCAGATGCTACTTGATGAAAGCCTGAGATTGTTTAGTTGTTAGTCATTCCAAACTTGATGACTTACACAACTATTTCTTTTCAAAGGCTGAATTGGTATCATTCCAAAAAGGAACACTGAAGTTACTGTTTGTGCTCTGATATCAGGATTATTCATCATATCATTCCAAGTCTGATTATATAATGGTCATAGGTTGTTGTATCATTCCAAACTTGATTGTATGACACACTTGTGAAATGTTTTGATAATAATTCTGATAATCGAAGGAACATAGCTTGGTTCTATGAAACTAAATTTTCTAATTTTGTGTAAATTAGATAGAGATGCGGACCTGTGAGTCTTTCTTCCTAGTTAGAGTATTATGTTCTAAATTGTTAGAACTAATCACTTTACCTTTGATATGCATATGTATGGATTCATTGAGTTTTGTTCTCATGACATTCTAATGTTTAAATGCAGATCAATTGAAGTCTGGAGGAGAGAAAGTGAATTTCGACATAGATGGAGATGAACTGCTGTTTGAGTAGACCGACGACCCGTCATCAGTTTTGAGTTTTCTTCAGATTGTTGTTCTTGCACCTGCTTTTGTTTTTGCTTGTTTGGAACATGTTTGAGTTTAGACGTTTGATGTAACACTCTTGTTGTTTTAATCTGAAACTCATTTTGTCGTTATCTAATATATGTTTCGTTTAACACGTTATGTGATACAATTGCTACAATATAGGAGGAGAATGTTAAGGTATATTTAGCATTTATGTCGGGTCTTTAATGGAACCCTAACGGGTCCGTTAAAGCACCCATAACGGGTCGTCGGGGATTTAGGGTTCCGCCTATAAATACCCCTGCTGAAGGCAACGGGTAAAGACGTTCCAAACTTGACGCTCACTCGGATGCTTCGAGCGTTATCACTCTTTACATCCTCCGGCGCCGGCAAGATTGGTAAGATTTATCCGCGAATTTTATGTCAATGATCTTTGAATCTGATTCATTTTGTTCATCCTAGGATTTGAAAAAAAAGGTCATCTATTTGTGTTGTTGGGTTTTTTATTTTGACGCTTGCTAAGAACTATTTATTCTGGCTCTAGCAGGAGGAAGGAGGCGGGCGGCTTGAGCGGGTGGAAGGAGGCAGGCGGCTTCAGCGGGAGGAAAGAGGAAAGAGGCGTCAGGTTGTGGTTAACCACATAAAAATTCTGGAGTGCAGTTAGCCAAAGATGGTTTGTGGTTAAAACCCACCTTATGGTATCATGTGCATTAACTAGAACCGATGTATACCCGTATAATTATGGGCTGCGTTTAGAGAAAAACCCCACTAAAGAGAAGTGGTGGTAGTGGAGTCAAAGGTCCATCAACGTGATCGCAGGAATCGAAAGATACGCCGCTAGATCCACGCCCAGCCGAACATCACGCATCGCCTTAACCGCACCCCGCTAGTGGGGTGCGGTTAGTCCGCACCTCACTAGTGGGGTGTGGATAGCCGCACCCTCACCGTGAGGGGGTGCGTCCTAATCGCACCCCATGGAGGGTGCGGCCAAGCCGCACCCCCATGTGGTGCGGTCGGCCAAGACGCCCCCCATTCGGGACGCAGCCGGCCAAGCCGCACCCCTGGCCGCACCCCCCTGGGGTGCGGCCATGCCGCACCCCCTACAGAGTGAGGTCGGCCGCACCCCCCTGGGGTGAGGCCGGCCGCACCCCCCTGGGGTGCGGCCATGCCGCACCCCCTACAGGGTGCGGCCGGCCGCACCCCCTTGGGTGCGCCCAAGCCGCATCCCATTTAGGGATACGGTCCGGGCACACCCCTTTAGAGTGTGGCCAAACCGCACCACTTGGGTGCGGTCGAGTCCCCTCCCCGTAGAGGGGTTCGGGCGCGTCCTCCCTCCCTAAGCTCGGTGTGGGCCCTTCGGGACCCGAATTCCGCTCAGGGCACTCCCGCACTCGTAACATGCTCAGAACGTCTCTAAGCGCGTTCGGAGCACTCCCGTGTTCGTTGCGCGCCCGGAACACTTTCGCATTTCTGACACGCTCACATTTTGTCTTTCTGACATGCTCACATTTTGTCTTTCTGACATGCTCACATTTTGTCTTTCTAGCATGCTCGCATTTTGTCTTTCTAGCTTCTCAGATTTCAGGAACAACCGTCGCTTTTTTCGCCTCCAGCAAAACAGTTCGAACTGCCCGAACTGCCCGAGGGGCGAGATAGTCATTTATGAAAAATGGCGATCCGTGTGCTCCGAACCAGAAAATATGATTTGTCCGCCAGGTGGTTACGGTGGTTACAACAGCAAAATTACCGGGCTACCCCTGGCCAAAGTTATAAAGGAGCCTCAGGGCTTCATTTCAAAGGACCTTGACTTCTGGACCCGGGAGAGCTCCTTGAAGACTTTCACGGAATTCTTCTTCGGCGCTTGAAGATCTCCTTCATGGACTTGAAGATTTCCCTCATCCTGAAAGATGACTCAGTCTTCTCACTTCCGTTCCATGGAGCATTCTCACTTTTGTTCCCCACAGTTCTCAGAAGGAAAAATACTTAGTTTTCCGAGAGGTGTCCTGTCACCCTCGGAACTCCCTCTCTCTCTCTCTCTATTATTGTAACGAGCGGCGGCCTATCGCGCTCGACTTCTAAGTACCTAATTGTAAGCTCTAAGAAGATAGTGAAGTTTGGTCGGCACAGCTCCGGTCGCGTGGTTTTTTACCCTTTCCGGGTTTTCCACGTTAAAAAGTCTTAGTGTACTTAACGAATCTCTAATTGACTGTTTGCGCGCTCGGTTTGCTTCTGAGCTAAGGTGGTTCAATTCGACCGGTCTACCAAAGCACCCGAGCGACCCGCAACAATTTGGCGCCGTCTGTGGGAACTCTACGATTCCCAAAACTCTTTAAAGGCCAACTGCAATGGCAAGGAAGAGTGCTCGCACTACTGAAGGATCAATGTCGGAGGGACGCATCGACCCAGCTCTCTCCCACTCGCTATCAATGCGTCTCCCGGAGAAGGGGCAGTGCATGCGCCCGCAGCAGGCTTGGAAGGGCGCATGCAGCAGATTGAAGAACAACAAGCCGAGATGTTGGCTCTCGTAAGAAATCTCGGGGCTCCTCAAGTTCCAATTCAGCCGCCGACATTGAACGTGTCGCCGCCCCCAGCTCCGAGTCATGCCTCGAACGAAGAGGCCATTCGGGAGGGAGAAGCTTCAGAAGGATCCTCCAACGCAGCAGGCTCCGCTCACCCTGTCCCGCCAGCTAGAGGCCAAGAAGCTGACCATCGTCACCATCACCCAAGAAGAGCTGCCCCTGATCGAGCAATCGAAAGAACCACGCGGGAGGAAATACGCGATATGATAGAAGAAGAGTACGTTCAAGCAGGGCGACGCGCAGCTCTCGCCCGCCATCCCGCACACCACGGCTCCCCGCTATCGCCTCAAGTCCTGGCCCATCCAATTCTGAATGGATTTAAGCTCCCCAACATCGAGACATTCGACGGGACGGACGATCCGTTGGAACATGTCAATCACTTCACCACCGTCATGAGGATTTACAGCGCCCCTGATCAGCTCCTCTGTCAGGTGTTCCCGGCAACCTTGAAGGGACAAGCGCGCACTTGGCTCCACTCCCTGCGTATGGATCCATCAACAACTTCACAGAAATGGCGCATCAGTTCGTGGACCAATTCATCGCCAACCGCAGAATTGTTCGAGACCCCCTATCTCTCAAGGATCCGCCAAAACGACGGAGAAACACTCAAAGATTTTTTCCGGCGCTTCACTACGGAGGCTCGACAGATCAGGAGTTGACCCTGAGCTTCTGCGGGGAGTTTTCCTTGGAGGACTCTGCCCAAGTGGCTTCTACTCAGCTCTCATGAGAGAAACCGTGCCAAGTTACCCTGACCTCGTTCACCGAGTTGAGGCTCAAACAGCTGCCGATGAGGCCATCGAGGCAGACCGCCGATAGTTTGAAGGTAGACAAGGTAGGAAGAGGGGGTCGGATCAAGCCCCTCGCGGACGAGAAGAACGACGCGGCGAGGAGCGTCGCGGTGACGAACGTCGTCGCAATCCCCGAAGAGACCTGGGACCGCAGCCGCTCAGGATCTACACCCCATTGAACACTACTAGAACGAATCTGCTCTACGCCATTCAGAACAACCCAAAGCTCCGCGCACCTCGGGCATTAGCCCCAAACCCGAGGGGCGACCAGTCCAGGTACTGCGAGTTCCATCGAGGAACCGAGCACACCACTGAGGAATGCACCAGACTTAAAGACGAGATCGAGCGCCTCATCCACCAGGGACTCCTGGGAAGATTCCTACAAGGCCAGATTCCCAATCAGCCTCAGCAACCTAGGGAGGCAAGGGAGCAGCCCCCGCTCCCCGAGGTGCAGGCGGAGGAAGGTCGATGGTGGGGGAAATCGAAATGATCGCCGGACCTCCCATCTTAGCATCACAAATCCTCTCAATCGTCCAACCCATAAGAGACCACGAAGACAAGAAGCTCAAGCAGGACATTACGATTGCTTTCGGAGAAGAAGATTTGCAAGGGTTGCGGCTCCCACACCAGGATCCGCTCGTGATTAGCGCAGGGATTGGGGACCCTTGCTCCAAGGTGAAGAGAATACTGGTCGATAACGGGAGCTCAGTTGATGTTCTGTTCCTTTCCACTCTACAGAATATGAAGCTCACGAAAGATCAGCTCAGCCCTGCAGCCGGGCCCGTCTACGACTTCGACAACAGACCTGTCCCAGTTCAAGGCATGATCACTCCCCCAGCCACGCTGGGTGAGTTTCCAAGACAGTCAACATACAACATCCAGTTCGTGGTGGTGGAATCCACCTCCGCCTATAATGTCATCTTCGGGAGACCGCTCCAGTCTATCTTCGGAGCAGTCCCATCCATTCTGCATCTGGCAATGAAGTTCCCAACCGCCGCAGGCATAGGGGTCGTAAGAGGAGACCAAGAGGCAGCCAGAACCTGCTATCTGAAGCAGGCTCAACCACCGAAGGCAACCGCTCTCAATATCAATAACTTCAATCTGCGAGACGAAGCTACTTTGCAGTGAGGAGTGCCCGTTGAAGGGCTAGTAGAAATACCACACTCCCAGCAAGATCCGACTCGGACTGTTCAGGTCGGGTCGCTCTTGTCGCAAGAAGAACGAGAAGTGTTCACAACCTTCCTACAGGAGAACGAAGACATCTTCGCCTGGAGCCCGGAAGACATGCCCGGGGTAGATCCTGAAGTCATTTATCACTCTTTAAACATCAACCCTGCCTGCAGTCCTGTAATTCAAAAGAAGAGGAACTTTGCCCCCGAACGGTTGAAGGCGATCGAGGAGAAAGTAGCTAAACTCATGGAGGCACGATTCATACGCGAAGCGGAATACCCCACGTGGCTTGCCAACGTAGTCATGGTAAAAAAGGCCTCGGGGAAATGACGAATGTGCGTCGACTACAACAATCTGAACCAGGCATGCCTAAAAGACAGCTTCCGCCTCCCGAGGATTGACCAACTCGTCGACGCGACGACCGGCCACGAGCTACTCAGCTTCATGGACGCTTATTCACGTTACAACCAAATAAAGATGAATCCCGCGGACGAGGAGCATACCGCCTTCCGCACCGACAGAGGAGTCTACTGCTACAAGGTGATGCCATTCGGCCTTTAAAATGCCGGAGCCACCTATCAAAGGCTGATGAACAAGGTCTTCAAGAATCTCATCGGGGAAACGATGGAGGTTTACGTGGACGACATGCTGGTAAAGAGTGTCCACCGTTGCGACCACTTGAGGGACTTGGGAAAGTGTTTTGAGCTTCTTCACCGCTTCCAGATGTGGCTCAACCCTAGTAGATGCGCGTTTGGTGTGACGGCGGGGAAGTTCTTAGGTTTCATGGTAACCCATCGAGGAATTGAGGCCAACCCCAAAAAGATCAAGGCATTGGGGGATATGTCACCACCTCGCTCAATTAAGGAAGTGCAACGCCTGAGCGGGAGGATTGTTGTGTTATCCCGTTTCTTGTCACGGACAGGGGACAAATACCTCCCTTTCTTCAAAATCCTCCGGGGAGCACGCCACTCCGGTTTCCAGTGGACTGACGAGTGCCGGGTGGCCTTCGAGCTTCTCAAATAATATCTGGCTTCACCACCGCTTCTATCAAAGCCCACCCCCGGAGAAACTTTGTTCTTATACCCGGCAGTGTCGCCTACGGCCCTTTGCTCGGTGCTCGTGAAAGATGAGGGAGGGGTGCAACGACCCATCTACTACCTCAACAAAGTCCTCACCGACACCGAAACCAGATATCCGGCAGCAGACAAGACAGCCTTGGCTCTTGTTTTCTCAGCAAGAAAGCTTCGACCCTACTTCCAAGCTCATTCGGTAAAAGTGTTGACACAGCTCCCGCTACGGGCAATCCTCCAGAAACCGGAAGTCTCAGGGAGACTAGTAAAGTGGGCCGTAGAACTCGGCGAGTTTGACATCCAATTCCTGCCTCGACCTGACATCAAGTCACAAGTACTCGCCGACTTTGTTGTAGAGTGCACCATCCCACCGGAAACAACTCTTGTCGAGGGCGCCACTAGCCCCCGTTGGACTCTCTATGTCGACGGTGCCTCAGGGGCTGAAGGGGCCGGAGCAGGATTGCTCCTCATAAGTCCCGATGAGATCACCTTGGATTACGGTCTCCGGTTAAAATTCCCCGCAACGAATAACATTGCAGAGTACGAGGCGCTGATCGCCGGTCTCCGGCTGGCCATCGATTGCAAAGTAGAAAACCTGACAATTTACACAGACTCTCAACTCATAGTCTCGCAAGTCGAAGGAGACTACGAGGCTAAGAGCGACCAGATGACGAAATACCTCGCGTTCGCGAAATTACTCCTTCAGAAGATCTCATCATATCAAATTCTACACATCCCCCGGGAGCAGAATTCCAGGGCAGATGCTCTATCCAAGCTCGCCACTTCACCCTCCAGCTACCAGTCTCGAAGACACCGAATTGAAGAGATCGTGGTTCCAAGCATTCAAGGGCCATGGGAGACCGCAATCATCCACCAGGAAGAGTCATCCTGGATGACCCCATTACGAGCTTACCTCGAACACGGACACCTCCCTGAAGATCGCTTAGAAGCGCGAAGGTTACGGATGCGGGCGACATCATTCACCATTATAGACGGAGAGCTTTACAAGCGGGCGTTCTCAGGACCATATCTAAAGTGCCTACCGGTAGACGAGGCGAACTACGCCCTCAGATAAGTGCACGAGGGGGGGGGGGGGGGGGGGGGGTCTGCGGAGAACACCTAGGCGGGAAGGCGTTGGCACAAAAGGTACTACGTCAAGGTTTCTATTGGCCAACAATGAAGAGGGACGCATCCGAACTAGTCCAAAAATGCAGGAGCTGTCAACTGCATGCCAACGTACCTCATCAGCCCCCGATCACACTCTCCGCGCTCCAAAGTGTGTGACCATTCGCACAATGGGGAATCGACCTCCTCGGCCCCCTACCTCTAGCATCCGGGCAGAGGAAGTTTATCATCCTAGCCATCGATTACTTCACCAAGTGGGTAGAAGCAGAACCCCTAGCCAAAATCACAGAAGAGAACGCCAAACAATTTGTCGGGAAGAACATCGTCTGCCGCTTCGGTATCCCAGCAACAATCATTGCCTACAACGACACTCAATTCACCGGGAAGTCCTTCACCAAGATGTGCGAGGACCTGAAGATCAACCTTCGTCATACTGTCGTAGCACATCCGCAAGCCAACGGGCAAGTAGAAGTCACGAATCGCACAATCTTCAAAGGGTTGAAGACGCGCTTAGAACAAGCCGGGGGACAATGGGTAGACGCACTCCCAAACGTACTATGGGCGTACCGCACAACGAAAAGGACCCCTACAGGAGAGACGCCTTACAACCTCTGTTACGGGACTGAAGCTGTCATCCCCGTCGACGTCGGCCTTCCGAGCACTCGAGTGCTAACCTTCGATCCCAGCAAGAATGACGGGCTGCTTCGGGAAAATCTCAACCTAATCCCTGAAGTTCGGGACGTCGCCGCCCAAAGAACCGCATCCTACCAAAGGCGTGTGGCCCGAATCTATGACAGGAGGGTAAAGCCCAGACCAATCAACGTAGGAGATCTCGTCCTACGCAGCATCGAGGCAGCCGACAAAGGCCCCCAAGGAGATAAGCTCTCACCGACCTGGGAAGGCCCATACGTTGTCACTACAGTCGTAAGGCCTGGAACATATAGGCTCAGAACGGCGGAAGGGAAGACTCTACCACGCACCTGGAACGCCCAGAACCTGCGCCGCTTTTATCAGTAATACAAAGTCTTCTATCACGCAAAAAGTCGCGAACTCATGCTCGTGCAAACTTATCTTATATTACCTATCATGTACTAAGCCGCGAGCTCAGACTCGCGCAAACTTATCTTATGTTATGTACTGTATGCAAAGCCGCGAGCTCAGACTCGTGCGAACTTATCTTGTATTGCAAAAACTATGCGCAAAATAATTTTTTACTATAAATATATATATATATATATATATATATATATATATATATATGCTTTGACACCTGTATTCAATTAAAAAGATCTTTACTCGGGGCCCTGCCGTGGGGATTTCGCACCGCCGTCGATTGAAGGTTCGTCCTTCTCCTCCGTCGTAGAGTCCCGGCGTAGTAGGGGCCTTCCCCCCTTACGTTCGCCCCCGGTTTGAGAACACCAGCTATTCACCGGCCATCTCGGGGCCCTGCCCCGAGGACTTCGCACCGCCGTCGATTAAAGGTTCGCCCTTCTCCTCCGCCGTAGAGTCCCGGTGTCGTAGGGGCCTGCCCCCCCTTACGTTCACCCCCGGTTTGAATACATCAGCTATTCACCGGCCATCTCGGGGCCCTGCCCCGGGGGCTTCGCACCGCCGTCGATTGAAAGTTCGCCCTTCTCCTCCGCCGTATAGTCCTGGCATCGTAAGGGCCTGCCCCCTTACGTTAGCCCACGGTTTGAATACACCCGATATTCACCGGCCAAATTTATTATGTAAAAGCCGCGAGCCCAGACTCGCGCGAATTTATAAAAAGCCGTGAGCTCAGACTCACGCCAACTAATCTAATATTTTATGGACAACCACCAAGCTACTCAGGTACGACGTTAAACGGCAGGCTCGCCGCAATCTTCAACACAACCGCTGGACAACACTCCCACAACCTATCAAGGCAAGACATATATAAGATTCTCTTACAAAAAGGGTCGAGCAATAACCCCTAGCACGTCACGCAGAGATAGCAATGACCAAAGCCGCCGCAGAAAAGTCAAAACCTCTGAACTCCTCCGCACAGTGATCCGGACTCTGAAGGTTTGGGGGGCTTATGATGTATACCCGTATAATTATGGGCTGCGTTTAGAGAAAAACCCCACTAAAGAGAAGTGGTGGTAGTGGAGTCAAAGGTCCATCAACGTGATCGCAGGAATCGAAAGATACGCCGCCAGACCCACGCCCAGCCGAACATCACGCATCGCCTTAACCTCACCCCGCTAGTGGGGTGCGGTTAGTTCGCACCTCACTAGTGGGGTGCGGATAGCCGCACCCTCACCGTGAGGGGGTGCGGCCTAACCGCACCCCATGGAGGGTGCGACCAAGCCGCACCCCCTATGGTGTGCGGCCATGCCGCACCCCCTATGGGGTGCGGCCGGCCAAGCCGCACCCCATTCGGGGCGCGGCCGGCCAAGCCGCACCCCATTCGGGGCGCGGCCGGCCAAGCCGCACCCCTTATGGGGTGCGGCCGGCCGCACCCCCCTAGGGTGCGGCCATGCCGCACCCCCTACAGGGTGCGGCCGGCCGCACCCCCTTGGGTGCGCCCAAGCTGCATCCCATTTAGGGATACGGTCCGGGCACACCCCTTTAGGGTGTGGCCAAACCGCACCCCTTAGGTGCGGTCGAGTCCCCTCCCCGTAGAGGGGTTCGGGCGCGTCCCCCCTCCCCAAGCTCGGTGTGCGCCCTTCGGGCCCAGGATTCCGCTCAAGGCACTCCCGCACTCGTAACATGTTCAGAACGTCTCTAAGCGCGTTCGGAGCACTCCCTTGTTCGTTGCGCGCCCGGAACACTTTCGCATTTCTGACACGCTCACATTTTGTCTTTCTGACATGCTCACATTTTATCTTTCTGACATGCTCACATTTTGTCTTTCTAGCATGCTTATATTTTGTCTTTCTAGTTTCTCATATTTCAGGAACAACCCATCGCCTTTTTCAACTCCAACAAAACTGCCCGAACTGCCCGAGGGGCAAGATGGTCATTTATGAAAAACGGCGATCTGTGTGCTCCGAACAGGAAAATATGATTCGTCCGCCAGGTGGTTACGGTGGTTACAACAGCGAAATTACCGGGCTACCCCTGGCTAGCCCTGCACAAAAGGCCCGGGCCCAATTGGCCGGCCCGAGCCCGGCCCGGGAAAAGCCCTTTGAGGCCCAGCCCGGGAGAAGCCCGGCCCGGGCCTAGCCTGGGCTTGGGGCCGTGGCAGGGCTCCAACCTGGAGCTTCTGCCCGGCCCGTTGCCCGGGCCGGGCCGGGCCGGGCAAAGCCCTAATTTCGGGCCGGCCTGAGCCCGGGCCCAGGCGCAGCCCGGCCCAGGGCTGGCCGGCCCGGCAGCTTTTTAAGAGCCGTTAAAGGCTCTTATTAAGAGCCTTTAACGGCTCTTAATAAGAGCCGTTAAAGGCTCTTAATAAGAGCCTGCTGCCAGCTGACATGAATGTCAGCTGGCAGCGTGACAGCCTAGGGGCTAGGCTGTCCAGCCTAGCCCCTAGGCTGTCCTTTTTTTATTTTTTTTTATTATTTTTTTTTAAAAAAAATATTTTATTTTAAATAATTATTATAAAAAAAAAAGTTATAAATATACGTTAAAAAAAAATTTCTGCCGCTATTTCTCTCATTCTCTTTCTCTCTCACCATCTCACTCTCTCTCATTCTCTCTCATCATCTCTCTCTCATTCTCTCTCATCATCTCTCTCTCTCTCACTCTCTCACTCTCCTACTCTCTCGCTCTCTAATATTTATGGCATCCTCCTCATCAACGCCGGCGTCGTCGACTCAAAGTACGACCGAAGTGGTGGAGCATAACCGGAAAGCGCCAGTTTGGGATCATTTTGACAAAGTCAAAATCGGCGACGAATTCAAGGCGCGATGCAAATTATGTTCAAAATTGCTAACCCTTACCGGCAACTCGACACTAGCAAGACACATAAAGTCTTGTATTGCGAAACAAGCTCCGGAGTCCAGTCAGGCACAACTATCCGCATCGGGGCAAATATGGACGTACGATCAACTTCGACAACGTGAATTGCAGGTGAAAGACGTCATCAGGCGTGGGTTGCCGTTTAGCCACTGTGACAACGATGAAGCGACGGAGTACATACACGAAGGACTTCAGCCAAAATATCAACAAGTAAGTAGATCCACTATTAGACGCGACGCACTAAAATTATATTTTGAGGCAAAACAATCATTAATAAATTATTTTGAAACTTTTGAGGGACGTGTGAGTTTAACGAGCGACGTCTGGAGTAGCTCCATAAAAGTAGGATTATCGTATATATGTATCACGTGTCATTGGATCGATCTCGTTTCCTGGGAGCTAAATAAGCGCGTTATATGTTTTGAAGGTTTTGAATTTCCGCACACAGGTAAAGCTATATATCAGGTTATTATTAAATGCGTGCGCGAATTTAAATTAAAAGATAAAATAATGAGTATATCTTTTGATAACGCTAGTAATAATAACCTCGCAATAGAGTGGTTAAAACGCGATTTAAAACCAATGTTAAACGGTGCGTTTTTTCACACTCGATGTGCCTGTCACGTTTTAAATTTAGTAGTGCAAGATAGTCTAACAGCTATGGAACCGTATATTTCAAAAATTCGGACAATGCTTAAATTTATTTATTGTACAAAACAACGAAGTCAAGATTTTAGAAAATTTGTAACAGCACAAGGACATAAATATTTGAAACCTCTATTTGATATGCCTGTGTGATGGAATTCAACATATAAAATGTTGAAAAGAGCGTTTCAACAAAAAAACACTTCTTATGGAATATTACACCTTAATTAATAATCATGATTTAACTGATAACGATTGGGACGTACTATTACATTATGTAGATTTACTAAAATGTTTCCATAGGGCGACTGTTTCTTTATCTGGCGTTTATTATCCGACTAGCTCACTAGTAATTGAAAATTTTGTAAATATCGCACAAAAATTTAATTATTATAAGCAACACGAAGGGTGGCTTTCTTTAATTGAAATAATGGAAGAAAAATATTTAAAATATTATAGAGAATTGCCTCCCGCGTTTTCATGCGCCGCCGCTTTAAATCTGTTATTTGGCGTAGACGGCGTAGAAAATTTGATAGATGAAATTAATAATAACTTAAACATAAATCTAAGTTTCGATGATTGTGACGACGTTAGTACTTTAAAATTTCATTCTGTATTTACCGAATTTTTTAATTATTACGATAACTTATATGGCTCGCGACCCCGAGAAGAAGTATTGCAACCAAGAACAAAAGATTCTTTTAAAAATAAAATATTAGAATTAGCTTCTAGGAAAAAAGCACGCACAACTAGTAGCTTAAACGAATTAGGATTGTATACCAAAACACAATTCCGCGATTTTATGAGTACCGAGGAGATCGAAAACTTCGATCTCTTAAAATGGTGGAAAGGTAAAGTTAATACATATCCTATTTTGGCCTATATGGCCCGAGATTTACTAACAATCCAAGCTAGCACGGTAGCTTCGGAGTCCGCTTTTTCTCTTAGTGGCAGGGTTTTGAACGAGCGAAGGAGTCGGCTAAATGAAGAATCACTGGAACTATGCATCTGCTATAAGGACTATTTGGATGCTACGAGGAGAAAGCAGCACGTTTCAGCGTTGGAGGCGAGCTCGGAGGAGCTAGAAGACGAGATGAACGCGATGAATATCTGAGTTGGATAACCGCGTTACAAGTCACGGCGATTGGATAAACGCCTCATATGTAATAAGTTAATAAATTTTGTGATGGGTACTCATGATAGGAGTCTAGTATTTATAAAAGTATCTAGCAGGGATGTCCGTAAAAGGCAGCAAGATATTTCCAAAGGCGGATAATTTCCAAAGGCGGATAATTTCCAAAGGCGGATTATTTCCAAGAACGGGTGTTTCCAAAAACTCTTCCCCTCCTAATTCGGCAGGAGGAATAAAACGCGTAAAACCGACGCAAGCTTGGCCGTACCCCCTTGGGGTGCGGCCGAACCGCACCCCACGCATATGGGGTGCGGCCCAGCCGCACCCCACGAGGGGGGCGGCCCAGCCACACCCCGCGCGGGGTGCGGCCTCGGCCGCGCCCCACCGGGGTGCGGCCAAGCCGCACCCCACGAATGGGGTGCGGCCTAGCCGCAGGCCGCACCCCGCACACGGGGTGCGGCCTAGCCGCACCCCGCATGGGGTGCGGCCTTGGCCGCACCCCACGCATGGGGTGCGGCCTTGGCCGCACCCCCTTGGGGTGCGGCCTTGGCCGTACCCCCTTGGGGTGCGGCCTTGGCCGCACCCCACGCATGGGGTGCGGCCTTGGCCGCACCCCCCTTGGGGTGCGGCCAAGCCGCCTTTCCCCGAGGCGTGCTCGGCCCGCACCCCCTCTAGGGCGCGCCCATGCCGCGCCCCCCCCGAGGAGCGATCGCGTTGCGCACCCTCGAGGCGCGGTCGCCCGCCCCTCCCTCCGCGCAGGGTGCAGCCGCCCGCCTATCCGCCTTCCCCAGTAGGGGAGGGAGCTCGCAAGAAACCCTCGCAGGCGCACTTGTCGTCAGAACGCATCCGCAATTCGTCACGCCCTCAGGACGTTTTAGCACTAGCGCGCGCTTAGAACGTCTCTGAGCGCGGTCAGGAAGTCTTCTCACTTTTTGTCTTTCCGGCTTCTCACTTTTTGTCTTTCCGGCTTCTCACTTTTTGTCTTTCCGACTTCTCACATTTTGGGTTTCAGGCTTCTCACTTTTCAGGAACAGTTAGTCGCCTTTTTCGCCTCCAACAGAACTGCCCGAACTGCCCGAGCCGCCCAAGCTGCCCGAAGGGCAAGGTGGTCATTTACGAAAAATGGCGATCCGTGTGCCCAAAACCGGAAAATATGATTCGTCCACCGAGCATTTATGGAAACTGCCAACGGCAAAATTACCGGGCCGCCCCCGACAAAAACTATAAAAGGAGCCCCATGGCTTCATTTGAAAGGACCTTGACTTCTGGACTCGGGAGAGCTCCTTGCAGACTTTTGCGGAATTCTCCTTCGGGACTTGAAGATCTCCTTCGGGACTTGAAGATTCTCATCTTCCAGGAAGACGACGAGCCTTCTCGATTCCGAAAGGCGACAAGCAGTTCTCAGAAGAGAAAGACGACGAGCCTTCTCGATTCCGAAAGGCGACGAGCAATTCTCAGAAGGGAAAGGCGACCAGCCTTCTCAACTCCGGAAAGGCGACTAGCAGTCTTTGAGGGGAAAAGGACTTAGTTTTTTCGTGAGGTGGCCTGTCACCCTCGAAGCTCTCTTTCTCCATATATTGTAACGAGCAGCGGTCTGTCGCGCTCGAGTTCTAGCTTCCAAGTTGTAACTCCTCCAGAAGATAGTGAAGTTTGGTCGGCACAGCTCCGGCCGCGTGGTTTTTTACCCTTTCCGGGTTTTCCACGTTAAAAAGTCTCTGCGTACTCAACGAACCTCTAATTAACTGTTTGCGCGCTTAGCCTGCTCACGAGCTAAGGCGGTTCAAGTGAACCGGTCTACCAAGAGCCCTAAGCGTTCCGCAACAGTTTGGCGCCGTCTGTGGGAATGGATTCCCAAATCCGAAGCAAAGGATTCCCGAGCGCAATCCCCCCTTCGCCGGAATCCTCGAAGCCAGCAAAAGTGGACATCTCCCCTGAACTGTCCGACGCATACAGCTCCTCGATCCCAGAAAACCAGGCAAAGAGAGCGCTCACTGCCGCACCCATCCGGCCCCCTCGGCCGGAGTCAGCAGGCAAACCGGCCCCGCCGGCAGGAGGGCATGATTCAAGCAATGACCAACGCCAACAAAGGCGATCACCCCTCTCGAAGTCAATCTTGGAGTACCCAGTTCCGTCATGGCTAAAGCTCCCTTACGACAAGGAATTCCACGGGGCAGAAGATCCATATGAGCACGTTAATCGTTTTCTGATAATAACACGGGAGCTCGGACTTCCCGACCCAGCTAGCTGCAAAATCTTCGCCAAAACGCTGCACGGAGACGCTCTCCACTGGTATCAAGCCCTGCCTAGCGGAGCGATCCATAGTTTCTCCGAGTTCTCCCGACTGTTCATCAAGCAACACGAGTCCTACTCGGCAAAGACCCAGAAAGGCGATAAGCCCGGTGCGAGCAAACAACCCCACCTAGAAGAAGGGGAACGGAGCGGGCAATCAGAGAAAGTCGGCCCAAATTTTCACCAAGAGCGCCCCTGCGCATGGATGGATTTCATCTTGGATGCAAGCATAGGGAGTCCCCCCTGTGAGCTGGGGAAGGCGCTGATAACCCACCGCATCTCCTTCAACGTCCTGTTCTTGGCAGCAATAGTTCGGCTCAAACTCCTAAGCGGGAACCTCAAGCTTAGGGCTAGCAAAGCAGAGCTCCCAGATGGAACCACGATACCCACTATAGGCGTCATCACCCTCCCCGTCCAAGTAGGAGCACGTGCTGAACCGATCCAGTATGACGTACAATTCATTGTCGCCCAAGCGGACTCCCCCTACGACGCAATATTCGGGAGCCTCCTACTAGACGCCATGGACCACGACGTCTCAATGTCAGGACGCATGGCTAGCAAAGGAAATACCATCAAGAGCGCAATGCATAGTCTCAGCACGACCGCACCTTGGCCCTCCTGGATCAGCAGCAACCCGTCGCTGAAATCAAGGGCCGAGATACAGGGTTCACGAGAAGGTCAAACAGCTCCTGCGATAGCTGGAAAAGAAAAACTTCAGAAACTGACAGACTCGCCGCCCCACGATTCAGTCCGCAAGAGAAAGGGACGGCAACAGCAGCCCGAGGAAGCCGAACTGCCCACTCGGAACCAAGCAGACCGCTCCCGAGAGCTAGCAAATCAAGGCCTTCAGAACTTCACCCCGCTAAACACACCACGCGAGCATATATTGTCCGTAATCTGTCATAGCGAACTCATCCACTGGCCTAGGAAGCTCTCCTTGCACAAGGGAGCTTCGTCTCAATTCTGCCACTTCCACAAGGGCCGAGGGCACCAGACGGAGCAATGCGCCCGACTGAAAGAAGAAATCGAACGCCTTATCCAGCTGGGATACCTGGAGGCCTTCCGCAAAAAGACGCCGGCCAGCGAAGACCAATCTCCGGGCCGCCGTTGCCCACCAAGCTGAACAACTACGAAGATTCGGGCAAACGCAGCGCCAGCAAGGCTCGACGCCACCTTCTCGAAAGCCTGTATCAAAAATTTATCGCAAGACTGCATTTGCGAATGTATCAGTATTAATCTTCTAATAAAATCCTACTTGCTTCAATCCATTCTACTGCAGGTACCGCTTCGGGGCCCTGTCCCGGGGACTCTGCACCGCCGTCGATTGAAGGTTCGCCCTTCTCCTCCGCCGTCGAGTCCCGGTGTCGTAGGGGCCTGCCCCCCCTGCGTTCACCCCCGGTTTGAATACCCCCGCTATTCACCGGCCAAAGCCGCGAGCGCAGACTCGTGCACCAAAGCCGCGGGCACAGAACCGCGCAAAAAGTCGCGAGCAAAGGCTTGTGCACTAAAGCCGCGAGCACAGACTCGTGCACCAAAGCCGCGGGCACAGAACCGCGCGAAAAGCCGCGAGCACAGACTCGTGCACCAAAGCCGCGGGCACAGAACCGCGCGAAAAGCCGCAAGCACAGACTTGCGCAAACTAACTCGTTATATATGTATTCATTTGAAAGCCGCGAGCACAGACTCGTGCAAGAAAGCCGCAAGCACAGACTTGCGCAAACTAACTCGTTATATATTTGAAAGTCGCGGGCTTCGTCTCGTGCAAAACTCATCTTGAAAACAACCAAAACTATGCAGGTGCTAACAATCAGATAAGCAGAATCGTACGAAGAAGTAAACACGACAAACTCAATAAGAGGATACAACCGCGTCAGCTCAACGCTGCGTGCGAAGCAGACAACCATACAAACAAAACTCAGAACGAAACTCAGGACGACACACGAACAAACAACAGCACGGAGGTCAAGAAAATAGTGGGCGATCTGTATCAATCCTCGGCCGCGTCCGAGCACTCATCCTCCGAAAGATCTCCCGCTCCAAGACCAGCAGTGTCACACCCGAACTTCTTCCCCACCAAGCGAAGGGTCTTCTGAATACCGCGCTGGAAGGCGACCTCACGCTCGTCCTCCAACAGGGGCTCGACCTCCTTCGTCATAACTTCGGCGCGGATCTCCTCCGCCATATGGAACCGCTCCTCGACGAAAGCAAGAGAGTCTCGGAACTCGGCAACTCCGGCCGCCTTAGCGTCCTCAAGGCTGCGCTCGACCGACGACAGCCGCTCCACCTCGCTCCGAAGAAAGCCCAGCTCCCCCTCCATGCGAAACATCTCCCCCTGGGCCTCGGATAGCTGACGAAGCGCGTCCTGGGCAAGCGCCTTATCTCCACCATACGCCTCCTGCAGCTTCTCAACCTCGGACTGGGAAGAAGAAAGGTCCGCCTCCAGCTGCTTAATACGGGACAGATCGCGATCTCTCCTCTTCTGTAAAGCGGATATGTCCCTCTTCATCACGCTCAGCTCCTCCTGGAGAGAGATGTAACTATCCTTAAGGCCCACATAGCAGTCGTTCCATGTAAGGGCAACGTTGGTCAGAACGTTCGCCTGCCAGCACGAAGGAAACAATCAGGAAACACGAACAACAATGGCAGAGACAAGTCAAGACCCAGACAAGGAAAGATGGACTTACCGCAGAAGTCATCGCCTGGAGGGACGAGGAAACTCGCCGCGACGGCGGATGAGGGGGAGGTGGCGGCAAGTCTCCCTGCGCAACCTGCTCAGCAGTTGGGGACGCCAGAATCTCGACCTCCGGGTCGGGAGCAATCGGCTCCCCCCGACGACGGCTCGGACCAGCTTCATGATCGTGGCTCCTAGGCTCCGGCGGAGCAGAGCCCGAACTAGGAGTTCCATTCCTGAAGACAATCTTTCTCCTTTTCCCACGCTCCAGGGGAACCGCAGCCTCCCGCTCAGGATCCCAAGAAAGCCCCACCGCAAGCAACCGACTCTCCTCCACACAGTTGTACACACTGAACAAAGCTTTTGACAGCCCATCTCGACCAGGGAAGCCGGGGAGAGGAAGGAACTCGTCCTCCCGACCGGTCAGTCGGCGGCAGCGTCCAGGAAGCGACCTCCAAAGCTCGGGCAGCTCCCAACGATTCCGAACATATCCATAAAGAGTATTCCCGTGGCGATAATCCGCCTTCTCGCCAAAGTGGAACCAACTTTTGTTGCTCCGCACCTCAATCCGTCCGCCCAAGTCGGTTGTAGCCTCACACCAATCCTTGAAAAGTTCAAGTGAAAAGCGCGTACTGTGTTCCCGAAAAAGCACCACCAGCCCCATGATGTTCGCCATCCCAGCAGGCGTGAACTGGGTGATCGGGACGCCGCAGAACCGGAATATTTCAATAGCCTCCTCCGGTGGAGGAATTCGGAATCCAGACTTCAGGCAACTCTCGGAGAGTGTTATGTAACCCGTAGGAGGATTTTGAACACGCTCCTCCGCCCCTGGAATCTTAATCTCGACGCTCGGAGGCAATCCAAACCGCTTGCGCCACACCTCGATTCGCGCGCTATCTAGAGAGGAGCGTAAGCGCATCGGCCTCGATTGGCCGCCCCGCTTCGAAGCCTGCAAGGAAGAGCAAACACATAAAAACGAGCCGTGATGGAAAATCCAAAAGACCACGAAGCATCTCACCTCACACCATGCACGCAAGCACCAGAGGTCCGCACCGCCAACCTCACCCGCACGCAAGGAGCAGCCGCGCGTAAAGGCACAGTCCGCACGCAGGGGCCCACGCGCACCGACCGCACGAATGCACCCGCGCGCGGGAGAGCGCAGCGCGGCACCTGCGCGCGGACCCGTGCGCGGCGCCTGCGCGCGGGAGCGCGCAACGCGGCACCGCGCGCTCGGACGGGCAGCGCGGCACCCGCGCGCACGAGCGCGCGGGCGCGCGGCACCCGCGCGCACGGGCGCGCGGGCGCGCGGCACCCGCGCGCGGGAACGCCCGCGCGCAAGGGGCCGCACGCCCCCGGGCGCGCGGCACCCGCGCGACGGGCGCGCGGCACTCGCGCACGCGGGCGCGCGGCACCCGCGCGGCGCCCGCGCGCGCGCACGGGCGCGAGGCACCTGCGCGCGCGGGCGCGCGGCACCCGCGCGCGGGCGCGCGGCACCCGCGCGCGGGCGCGCGGCACCCGCGCGCAGGAGCGCGCACCGCGGCGCCCGCGCGCATGGGGCCGCACGCGCGCGCGGGGGCACGCTCGCGCCAGCCGGGCGCCCCGCCGCCGGCTCCGCCCGCGCGCGGTCACCCCTGGGTATCGCCTTTTCGGCCGCTCCGGCCGCTCGCACACCGCTCACCGCGCCCCCTCATCCGCCGCCGGCCGTTTGATTTCCCCGCTCCTTTTTTCAAAAAGTTAAAGGCAAAATCTACTTACCCCAACCATTGTTCGACGCCAAACCGATTCCAACACGCAAACGTTTAAAAAAACCCTCGCACTCCTTCTCAAGTTCTGGACTCCGACGGTTTTGGGGGGCTTATGATGGGTACTCATGATAGGAGTCTAGTATTTATAAAAGTATCTAGCAGGGATGTCCGTAAAAGGCAGCAAGATATTTCCAAAGGCGGATAATTTCCAAAGGCGGATAATTTCCAAAGGCGGATAATTTCCAAAGGCGGATTATTTCCAAGAACGGGTGTTTCCAAAAACTCTTCCCCTCCTAATTCGGCAGGAGGAATAAAACGCGTAAAACCGACGCAAGCTTGGCCGTACCCCCTTGGGGTGCGGCCGAACCGCACCCCACGCATATGGGGTGCGGCCCAGCCGCACCCCACGAGGGGGGCGGCCCAGCCACACCCCGCGCGGGGTGCGGCCTCGGCCGCGCCCCACCGGGGTGCGGCCAAGCCGCACCCCACGAATGGGGTGCGGCCTAGCCGCACCCCGCGCGGGGTGCGGCCTAGCCGCACCCCGCGCGGGGTGCGGCCTAGCCGCAGGCCGCACCCCGCACACGGGGTGCGGCCTAGCCGCACCCCGCATGGGGTGCGGCCTTGGCCGCACCCCACGCATGGGGTGCGGCCTTGGCCGCACCCCCTTGGGGTGCGGCCTTGGCCGTACCCCCTTGGGGTGCGGCCTTGGCCGCACCCCACGCATGGGGTGCGGCCTTGGCCGCACCCCCTTGGGGTGCGGCCTTGGCCGCACCCCCCTTGGGGTGCGGCCAAGCCGCCTTTCCCCGAGGCGTGCTCGGCCCGCACCCCCTCTAGGGCGCGCCCATGCCGCGCCCCCCCCCGAGGAGCGATCGCGTTGCGCACCCTCGAGGCGCGGTCGCCCGCCCCTCCCTCCGCGCAGGGTGCAGCCGCCCGCCTATCCGCCTTCCCCAGTAGGGGAGGGAGCTCGCAAGAAACCCTCGCAGGCGCACTTGTCGTCAGAACGCATCCGCAATTCGTCACGCCCTCAGGACGTTTTAGCACTAGCGCGCGCTTAGAACGTCTCTGAGCGCGGTCAGGAAGTCTTCTCACTTTTTGTCTTTCCGGCTTCTCACTTTTTGTCTTTCCGGCTTCTCACTTTTTGTCTTTCCGACTTCTCACATTTTGGGTTTCAGGCTTCTCACTTTTCAGGAACAGTTAGTCGCCTTTTTCGCCTCCAACAGAACTGCCCGAACTGCCCGAGCCGCCCAAGCTGCCCGAAGGGCAAGGTGGTCATTTACGAAAAATGGCGATCCGTGTGCCCAAAACCGGAAAATATGATTCGTCCACCGAGCATTTATGGAAACTGCCAACGGCAAAATTACCGGGCCGCCCCCGACAAAAACTATAAAAGGAGCCCCATGGCTTCATTTGAAAGGACCTTGACTTCTGGACTCGGGAGAGCTCCTTGCAGACTTTTGCGGAATTCTCCTTCGGGACTTGAAGATCTCCTTCGGGACTTGAAGATTCTCATCTTCCAGGAAGACGACGAGCCTTCTCGATTCCGAAAGGCGACAAGCAGTTCTCAGAAGAGAAAGACGACGAGCCTTCTCGATTCCGAAAGGCGACGAGCAATTCTCAGAAGGGAAAGGCGACCAGCCTTCTCAACTCCGGAAAGGCGACTAGCAGTCTTTGAGGGGAAAAGGACTTAGTTTTTTCGTGAGGTGGCCTGTCACCCTCGAAGCTCTCTTTCTCCATATATTGTAACGAGCAGCGGTCTGTCGCGCTCGAGTTCTAGCTTCCAAGTTGTAACTCCTCCAGAAGATAGTGAAGTTTGGTCGGCACAGCTCCGGCCGCGTGGTTTTTTACCCTTTCCGGGTTTTCCACGTTAAAAAGTCTCTGCGTACTCAACGAACCTCTAATTAACTGTTTGCGCGCTTAGCCTGCTCACGAGCTAAGGCGGTTCAAGTGAACCGGTCTACCAAGAGCCCTAAGCGTTCCGCAACATTTTGTAATTTAGTTTATTTAAAATTAATAATATATTTCAATTTTTTAATTTGTAATTTTGTAATTTGTAATTTTGTAAATTTTGAATTTTGTAAATTATTAATTTTTAATTTTGTAATATGTCATTATTTTGTAATTTTGTAGATTTTTTATTTTTAATTTTGTAAAATGGTATAAATTATAAGTATTTATTTTTAAAAAAAAAAATTATTTTTTCCAAAAAACCGGCCCGGCCCGGCCCGGCCCTGAGGGCCGGATGAGGCCCTCTACCTAGGCAACTGCCCGAGCCCGATTTTCAGTGGGCCCGGGCTCGGCCCGGTTTACGAAAGCCCGGGCCCGGTCAGGGCCGGCCCGATCGGGCCTTTTGTGCAGGGCTACCCCTGGCCAAAGCTATAAAATGAGCCTCATGGCTTCATTTCAAAGGACCTTGACTTCTGAACCCGGGAGAGCTCCTTGAAGACTTTCACGGAATTCTTCTTCGGCGCTTGAAGATCTCTTTCGTGGACTTGAAGATTTCCCTCATCCCGAAAGGCGACTCAGTCTTCTCACTTCCGTTCCCCAGAGCATTCTCACTTTTGTTCCCCAGAGTTCTCAGAAGGGAAAAAACTTAGTTTTCCGAGAGGTGGCCTGTCACCCTCGGAATTCCCTCTCTCTCTCTCTCTCTATTATTGTAACGAGCGGCGGCCTGTCGCGCTCGACTTCTAAGTACCTAATTGTAAGCTCTAAGAAGATAGTGAAGTTTGGTCGGCACAGCTCCGGCAACGTGGTTTTTTACCCTTTCCGGGTTTTCCACGTTAAAAAGTCTCAGTGTACTTAATGAATCTCTAATTGACTGTTTGCACGCTCGGTTTGCTTCCGAGCTAAGGTGGTTCAATTCGACCTGTCTACCAAAGCATCTGAGCGACCCGCAACAAGAACAATATAAACATCGTTTTATTTATACTAGTGAGTTAAAATGTTACAGGGGCGTACAGCCGCGACAGTACCCAAGTCACGACTACCTCCGCTCATGTACCATTTCACCATCGCGCGGGTGGAGGTACTGTCGTGATCTTGGAAAAAATAAAATCGTTAGTAATTTTTATTTTAAATCAATGATCAATATGATTTTTTCTTTAAAGCGGATTGATTTGGGTTTAAAATGAACGATCAGGATGAAAAATATGATGCACACCATTAACCATAGAGTGATATCGTTATATATTAGTAAAGATATACATAAATAATGCACGCACATGCACATTATGTATCTTTCCCTCGCACTGATACTTAGGTTATGGATTTTTTAGGCAATTGTTATCCGCACTACAGGTTTGGCTATCCGCACTGTTTTTGTATAAGTTATTACACGCTTTTTGAAAATATGTCTGGTGCGTGCATTTTTAGGAAAAGTGATCAACACGAAAGTTGTATATCTCATCTAGATCTACAACTTTAGTGTTGAACACTTTTTCAAAAAATGCACGCACAAGATGTATTGCCGTCCTGATTGAAACATGTGCATAACTATAGCGAATTTTTGGAAATACGCCTTGTACATGCATTTTTAGAAAAAATGTTCAACACGAAAGTTGTCGAGATCTACATATTTTGTGTTGAACACTTTTCCTAAAAATGCATGTACAAGAAGTATTTTCAAAAGGCGCGTAATAACTCGTACAAAAAAGTGCGAATAGTTAAAACTATAGTGCGGATAACAATCGCATTTTTTTAATACACGGAGCGCATAACTTAATTATGTCACTTTAATAATTTGATCATCATTTTACGTAGGTTATGAAGATGCAATATTGTAAGTTGGGCCAAAAGAAATGAGTAATTGTATAGATTGTTGTAGTTATACAACAAACCTTGGATTAATTTGTATTTATCTTTTGTTACCCTTGTTTTTTTCTATTCTATTAAATGGATAATAATTAAAATAATAAATAATGTGACTTGCATAGTTGCATTATGAACACCGTCGTAAACTGCCTTGGCGCAGCAATCTGAGTCATGACCGCCATATCTGGAGAAATATTTCGATCTGATACCCGGTTGTAATCGGGAGAGATCTACGTCATTGATTTGCAAAGGGATATTTCTCCTTTACATATGGCGACATATGTTTGGTTTCGGACGGTCCGAGTCCCGGACCGAAATATTTCGCTCAACGACGGGACTTTCAATTTCCATTACATGCTCTAGCAGCGCTTCTTCCATTGAGTTCTGATGAGGAATCTCATTATCCATGTAAATGAGGTTTCAAGTTAGCTCTCTTAAGAAGAACAGCTTTAATTGTGTTTTTTAACATAAAATGATGCTCACGGGATGGCGAAAATTTTGAAAGAGAATACGATACAGACCCACAAAATAAATTGGTACAAGTTTTTGGTCTCGAGAAATACTTTTTGATGGTCGAAGAGTTGTGATTAGTGCTGCTCGCAAACCAAATAGCTCGTGAATAATCCAGGAATCGTTAATAGATTTTTATGGTATTCGAATCCAAATAATATTATTTCTATTGGCAAAATTCACGAATAGTTCGCAAATAATATCAATATCAATATCTATATTATATACCAAAGTCGATTTGGTTCTACATTTGAAGCGAGACAAATTCAAATTTGATTACAAGATATCGAGACGAATTCGAATCCGAGCATCTATATTGCACGAAAAATTTGAATTCGATTGAAGAGATGCTCGATTAGTACATCTCATAATTGGGATGATAACGGTTTTAGGGTTTAGGCTTATTTTCAGAGCATTATTTTGCTTATGAGAACATCTCAAAGCATTAGGCCAGATATTTATAAGTTGATTATGATATTTAAGACATCATAAACAATATTTAGAGATGCATGTAGAATGTGGGGCTCATGAAAAACTATGTGCAAGCATATGTTCTTAACCTTTTTTTCTGTTAAAACATGTTTGATTTTCTTAATAAGAAGGATATCTTCTTTATTTATGGTAATATTAAACAAAAAATAACCTCAATATGTTTCCTTGTAGTTAGTAGCATATAAACTTTACTCTAATTTTATAGCATTAGCATAAACTTTTACCCTTTTTTTGTTTAAATTTATTGATGAAGACCAAAAAAAATAATTTGATCACATAGATTATATCAAACATTAATTCATACATACTTGCATGCTTGCATCATTTCATGTCTGACTTGTGATGAAATTTAAGCCCCATGTAAAGATTTTGATTCTTTCTTTATAACAAATTCAAGCAACAGAACAAATCCATGTACTAGAACAGAATAATAAAATTTAGGCACAATTTGGAAACCCGCAAATCCGTACAGCCGGCGGGGACCACGGCGGTCCAACGTTCGTGGAACCGTCACAATCGTTATATATAGTCATTTACCAGGACCTCCATTGTAAGCTTACATTTCATAGCATTCATGCACAAAAATACCCACAGGAGAGGGCGAATTACACTTACGAATCGAAACACGTAAATATATTTGACCTGATAGCATCATGTTACAACAAAAAATATGAAATCGACATACTTAGAAGAAATGAATCATGAATTAAACACTTCCAAAGTTGAAATCAGAACAACAATTTCAAATTCAAAAAGGGAGAAGACAAGAACATGAAGTTTGCATAAGTATCAAATGGAACCTGGGAGGATGATACTACTACTACACATACAACAAAATAAGTGTAAAGAACGAAGCCTCGCGGTCAGTAGTCATCTCCCTCCTCGCCTTCATCGTCAACGCCCTCAGCCCCAACTTCCTCGTAGTCCTTCTCAAGTGCGGCGAGGTCCTCCCGAGCCTCGGAGAACTCGCCTTCCTCCATCCCTTCCCCGACGTACCAATGCACGAACGCGCGCTTCGAGTACATGAGATCAAACTTATGGTCGATGCGCGAGAACACCTCGGCCACCGCGGTGTTGTTGCTGATCATGCACACCGCGCGCTGCACCTTGGCGAGGTCGCCTCCGGGAACGACCGTCGGGGGCTGGTAGTTGATCCCGCACTTGAACCCGGTCGGGCACCAATCCACGAACTGGACCGTCCTCTTCGTCTTGATCGTGGCGACGGCGGCATTGACGTCCTTGGGCACGACGTCCCCGCGATACATCAGGCAGCACGCCATGTACTTTCCGTGCCTCGGGTCGCACTTCGCCATCATGCTCGAGGGCTCAAACACCGCGTTCGTGATCTCCGGGATCGACAGCTGCTCGTGATACGCCTTCTCGGCGGAGATGACGGGGGCGTAGGAGGAGAGCATGAAATGGATCCGCGGGTAGGGAACGAGATTTGTCTGGAACTCGGTGATGTCGACGTTGATGGCTCCGTCGAACCTAAGGGAAGTGGTCAGGGACGAAATGATCTGAGAGATCAGACGGTTGAGGTTGGTGTAAGTTGGCCTCTCGATGTCGAGGGATCGCCTGCAAATATCGTAGATGGCTTCGTTGTCTAAAAGGACGGCAACGTCGGTGTGTTCCAGCAAAGAATGCGTGGATAGGACGCTGTTGTAAGGCTCCACAACAGCTGTGGAAACCTGTAAAGATGACAATGTTGAGAGTTATGATATGGATGAATAATAGTGGTTTAAGTGAGAAAGGCTTCCATCTCCCCACATGCATGAAACACTTGGGGCATGAACAGACAGCGGCAGTCACCGGCCATGGCCCGCCGACCTTGTGATCAAATACAGAGAGAAATTATGTATATTTGAGCACATGGACGCAGGTCGGCGGAGGCCCACAGAAATGGCAATGCACATGGGAGCACTGCATGTGCTTAGATCCAATAAATATGACTCTTGTTATAATCTTTTATCCTGCTTCTGAACAGGAGGTTGCAGCATTCGCTAAGAAATTACCACGACGATCGCTGCAATCATGATAAGTTGACATTTTGCACCCTAAATATTCTATTAGGAGGGTGCAAAATGATAATATTAAAGACTTTTGGGGCTGCAAATTGACAAAATTAAATATTTATGGTGCAATGTGCAAAAACCTCCTAATTGGACGGTGCTTAGTGCCAAAAGTCCATAGTTTTATATCGTCGTATAATGCGTGCGATCACCTAAGTCTCTATTCATTACCCTTCATTGCATGCCACTCCAACAATTCCTCTAATGCTAATATTAAAGCCTTTGGAGGTGCAGAGTGCCAAAATTAAATATTTGTGGTGCAGCGTGCAAAAACCTCCTAATTGGACGGTGCTTAGTGCCAAAAATCCATAGTTTTATATCGTCATATAATGCGTGCTATCACCTAAGTCTCTATTCATTACCCTTCAATGCATGCCACTCCAACAATTCCTCTAATGCTAATATTAAAGCCTTTGGGGGTGCCGAGTGCCAAAATTAAATATTTATGGTGCAGTGTGCAAAAACCTCCTAATTGGACGGTGCTTAGTGCCAAAAGTCCATAGTTTTATATCGTCATATAATGCGTTCTATCACCTAAGTCTCTATTCATTACCCTTATTGCATGCCACTCCAACAATTCCTCCAATGCTAATATTAAAGACTTTGGGAAATTTTTGCACATTGCACCATAAATATTTAATTTTGTCACTTTGCACCCCTAAAAGTGACAAAATTGAATATTTATGGTGCAATGTGCAAAAATCTCCTAATTGGACGGTGCTTAGTGCCAAAAGTCCGTAGTTTTATATCGTCGTATAATGTGTGCGATCACCTAAGTCTCTATTCATTACCCTTCATTGCGTGCCACTCCAACAATTCCTCTAATATAATCATTCCTTAAGGATAAAACATTTTCTACTTGATATTAACGACTTGTTTTTACTGTCTAACACTCTGGTTCATATAACAACATTTTACTCCGGAGTCGCTTCACAAATTAATTTTTAACCACCTGACCTTGACTCTGTAAATTCTATCCCCCGGATTCGAAGAAGTATTGTATACAACATTCACCCAGCTTTATATGGCTGCTCATAATTTTTCCAAAGAAACACAAATGACAACCAAAAACACAACATCCCGTGGTGAATATGATGACAATCTGAAAATTTCCAAAGGAAAATCAATATTGAGGCGTCTAAGAAGAGCATGATCTGATTTTTTTTTGGTACCTGAGGGGAAGGATAGATGGTGAACCCAAGCTTCGACTTCTTTCCATAGTCCACAGACAATCTCTCCAACAACAAAGAACCCAATCCAGATCCCGTGCCGCCACCAACTGCGCTGAAAACCAGAAAACCCTGCAATCCAGTGCAATTGTCTGCTAATTTTCGAACTCGATCAAGGCACAAGTCCACGATCTCCTTCCCAACTGCATTCACGTGCAAAATTTAGCGACTTTTTCTACTAGTTGATTGAAAAAGGAGGTAATTTGTCAATACCAGTGTAATGTCCGCGAGCAAAGTTATTGGCAGCATCTTCCTTCCCAGAAATGAGCTGCTCTGGGTGGAAGAGCTGCCTATATGAGCCCGTCCTTACTTCATCGATGACGGTTGGCTCGAGATCCACAAAAACAGCCCTTGGAACGTGCTTGCCAGCACCCGTCTCGCTGAAGAAAGTGTTGAAGGCATCATGTGCAACACCGACCGATTTATCACTGCCAAATTGGGGAAGAATTGAGGAAGAAATCAATGAGATCATGTACCCCCAGTATGCTGCTTTTAGAGGGAAAAAACATCCATTTTGTACCCAAAAACATATAGATTTAAAAGCTCTAAAACTTTCAAGAATCTCTAACTTATTAACCAATTTAAATAAGAAGCAAACAGTTGTAAGATTGCACAAGAAAATAAGCTAAAAAAATAAAATCTGAAAGGAAAAAAACAGCAGGAACACAAGAATGTTAAAAACAGTACTAAATCAGTACAAAAAAAAATTCGGAGATATTAGGAATCAAATATTGCACATACCGTCACTGTGATGAAGACAACTTAAATTGTTGAGATAAAACATCCAGCGAAAAGACACAAATCATGAATTGAAGAGTCTAAAGCATAATTTTTCATAGAAACAAGTAAATTATAAGCAACAACCATAAGTTTTCGAGAAACCCAACGAAGACACGGCCAAGACCAAACTACACTTGTCCAGCAACTGTTTGGGATTCAGAAACAGGAAATCAAAACCAGATCATAAGATAAGACCTATTTGGGATCCAGAAACAGGAAATCGAAACCCTAATGAAATAAAAAGAAGGCGAACCTGGGCATCATGCCATCCGGCTGGATCCCGTGCTCTAGGCAGTACAACTCCCAACAGGAGTTGCCGACCTGGATCCCTGCCTGACCTATGTGAACACTGATGATCTCTCTCATCTCTTCTCCTCTCTTCTTGCCGGTCTCAGAAACGGAAGTCGCGAAGCCCTAAACCCTCGATCTCGCCCCTCTTCTTTCTCTTCGGACAGCGCAGGGAGAGAAACTGAAATAATAAAGGAGAAAGACAAGGCCGTGTTTTTAAAGATTTGGACGTGGGCGAAAATATGCTTGAATAACTAAGGGTGGTGTTAAAGGCAAATCAGAATTGGCTATTGGCAAACCAATTTCTATGAGTTATTATGCGCCTTTTGAAAATACGCTTTATACATGCATTTTTAGGAAAAGTGTTCAACACAAAAATTGTAGATCTCGTCAAGATCTACAACTCCCAATCATTTTCTACGTTGGTAAGACGACTCCCAATCATTTTCTACGTGGAGTTTGATTCATAAGGTATACGGGTAAAATCTTTTGAAACCCTAAGATTTTCACAAGTCAATTTCATCAAGAAAATATCTTCACGTTTATTTCACCAAATTCCTATCACTTCCACATATACTAGTCTCGATCACTTTCGAATGGTCCAAGGTAAGATAAACTTAGATTTTTCTTTTTATCATTGTAAACTCAAACACTATATTCTAATTCCAAATAGCCATCGTCCAAGATCTTTGGTTATTCATCATCATAGCTCCCAAGGCATACATGCTATTATTGTAGTTAAAAAAATTTCTACCAGAATAGGGCGTGATTTTAACAAGTCATGAGTTAATCACTTCCGAATGCCCCAAGTCACAAGAACCTCAAATATAACTATGACCTGTATGACCTAGTTTCCGTCCATAACTTCTAGAATGGGACATCGGTATCCTTAAGTGATTAATCCTGGGGACTTTTACATTTCCAATGATTCGACTAAGGTCAAGTTGTTGTTTGATCAACGATGTTTATCCATTGCCCTAGTAATACTACGGATCATTATTCTGAACATACTGTTACACAATCTCATCTTTGTCCAAGTAATATTAAATAAGATCGACTCCAAAGTCATCATGTTCCCGACATAGCACTTGCTAAATTAGATCTAAGGGATACCCAAGTCAGTCATTAATTTGCCCATTAAACAAAAGGTAAGCCCCAATAAACAAAAGATAAGCCACTGTCTATTTTGGACTAAGTATCTTCAATATCACCATGTTATAATCGTCCCAATTATGCAAACAATTCCTAGGGCACACAACCTTAGACTTGGGGTTCTATCTTGAGACTTGTTGGTATACTCCATACTTTAGACTCTTCGAGGTACCTTCTACGACAACCTTATCAAGGTCCACATGTGACCCAATCCCAACCGGGTCTCTTTTGCACTTGAATTCTTATCCGACCCTTGGTGTTTGTCATGGTGGTCGTCTTAATGTAATCATGTCACGGATACGAGGGTTGAGTCTATGAGTCGCATACCATTCTGCTTATGTGTCAATCTCTCTTTGTCTAGCCTCTTTGCGGTATCCTCATACCTTCACCAAAAGTTATACCTACGGTCTATTTCAGACTAGGTAATGGTATAAATTGTCATGGTAAGTCATGTGTCCTAGTGGGGTTGAGTCTAACTTATTGACCAAAGGACTATCTAAAGAGATCTTTGCAGCCTGAGGTATTCCCTGCTGGGGGCAGGGTTCGCCGCAGGCTACAAAAGAAAACTTGACACTCGTAAAGAGATTTGGCTAAAAAGATTCAGTTAAAAGTGGACTTTTCATGTGATTTCCCCATATGGGCACACCACTGCTTCCGCTGCTAGTTTGTCCTTAAACTAAGCTCGCGCGGGGGTGGCCTAGAGTTTGTGGACTTCTTTTCTTCGGATCGAGGTTTGCTTTGATACCACTTGTAAGACCTCATTTTTTTTCTTTTCAAACACCGGGTCTTAGGCCCAGAACCTCCGCTTTGCAGTGACCCCTTCACTCGGGAAGGTTACCACTACAAAACAACGACCTGCCGGCCAAATCGATCACAAAGAAAAGTGCATAAAAGAAGACAAGTCCACAAAATCAACATAAAATATAAAACCATAAATGTAAATGTCCACAAATAATAACTGAATAAAAGATTGTTACAATAATAAAGGGCACATGCCCTGTACATCATGTCCTCACTACAAGATCACTCGCGGAAGCTAACTACTAATCACTCACTAATCCTAAATCTGGTGCTCCTGTAATAGGCTGGCCCGCCTCCGTCTACACCGGCCTCTGGTGCTGCTGCGTCTCCTCAATCTCCTAAAATGATATGGTCCACCGACCGTTAGTCAAAAAGACTAAGCCTTATGTTCCCCACCCCACCCCCAATGGCTCCTAGGCACCGTGCGGGAGGATGAAGTGGAGGACAACAAGGGGTATAAACAAAAAGCAGATGACATGGCATAATCTACAGGAAGAGTTCTACCGCTACTCAAGTATATATATACATAATCAAAGCAGATAAAGAGCATAGAAAGAGCAGGTAAAGAGCAAGTAAAGTGTAGTAAGTAAAGACAATAATAATAATAGAAAAGTAACCATTGATTTATAAGAATGCCCATACAAACCTATAGACCAAGGGGTCGTTTAGCAAGGCCTATCGTATAAGAAGCCCCATAACCGACTTATACGATAGGGGTAGGGGTTGAAATGCAATGTTTATGCTATGACAAGCAAGGTATGCAGTTATGTTATGTTCATACAAGTGCAACTCACCCACTTCGACTCTATGCGCATAGAACTTTAGTTCCCCCTTTTTGGAGCTAGCTAGACTCCCAGGATACTCCCGTAGTGGCAAACAAAAGCGGTGGGTTGGGCCTCGCCCACCTCTAGGTTAGTATTCACACTACCTAACCTAGACTTATCGTACGCCTCAACGCAAAACTGCGGAGCATCTGCGTACTCTTACTGGCTGGACTACCAGACTTTCAAGGCTAAGTGCAAATTCCACACTTGCCGGGTCAACGTATTGACGTCGGTGTGAACGGCTGTCCAATACTGGAGACCCACCACCTTCATGCACATGCAACATGTTCTACTATATCCCGAGCCATAAATTCCCCAGGCTAACCTGCCCGTCATCAATAACCTTCCAAGCCACCGGCTCGCCGGACCAACCCGTCTGTTCCAACAAACACTACTGAGTCACAAGCTCACCAGACTAACTAGTCCGCTGCTTCAACCACCGAGCCTACCGCTCGTAAACCAAACCAACTAACCTCCCGTAACCACGGGGTGTGGGTGTGTTTATTGTTAAGTTAATTTTGTACAACATCTTACTCCTACAGTTTATGGTTAATTTGGACTTCCCGAGGATTACCCTGTAAGGGGCTCGCTACGGTACTAGGAACCACAATAGGATGACACCCCAAAGCTCCCTTTATCAAGACACTTAGTGTTATTGGTATCTACCAATAAGAACACCCCTCTTATCATTTCACTTGAATTAAACCTAAGTGCTTTATGACACGCTAGGGAAAAGACGATCCTTCGTCAATCCCATGCACTACCCTACCCTTAACTCACCAAGCACTCTTAATATATAACTCCTTTTTGGTGACCTAAATCTCTTCATCCTGACCATGTACACCAACTACATGCCATTCCCACTTAGTATGCCACTAGTTACCCAAGTTCCACAGTTTTACTAAACGCAGACCAAACTAACTATATGAAGCTCACAGCTAGAGGTACTCCAAATATTCATCCAACTGACCGAAACTATTTACTGGAGGTCTATCATGATGTTATAAGACTAATTCCAGAGAATCATATTTTCCCTAATTAATTATTATTTATTTTAATTTCTCCAAATATTTGCCAAGTATGAAAATGATCATGAAGTGTAAGTAAATCTTATGATATGGCTCTCCAAAAATTATGATAAATCTATGATGATCAAATAACATCAAAAACAGCATATCATATTTTTACAGTAAGAAATTGTCCTCTAATTTAATTATTTATCACCCATCCAAAATAGTAGTTTTATGAAGGAACCACCAAAAAGATCAACACTAAAATTATGGGAAATTTACCAAACTCTTGCATTCACCAGAAAAGGCTACTGACTAAGTTTCAAGATTTAAGGAAATCATTTTCTCACTAAATTAAATACTTCAAGAAAACCTCAAATTAAATGAATTGTGAAGTGGCCTACTGATTTAAGTCTTCAAAAATTCTATAAAAATTTACAGAGCTTCCTAATGTTCTGAAAGGTCCTATCACCAATTTGCACAATTTAACAATGAGTTTTGGACCCTCAAATATTTTTCCTAAGTTTAAATCAAAACAAGTGCCTCGTGAAAGAAGTACTGATTAAATCATTTAATAAAATTCACAAAAATTACCAGAGGTCTAAAACATGATTATAAGGGCACAACCAGAGTTTCATCATCATACAAGACTTTTTAAGAATGAAAATGCTTATTATAAGAAGTTTCCCTAAAGGGGTTATGTCCTAATTCAAGGGAATATTGGCTCCTAAATTTCTTATAAAATTACCCAGTGTCTATTTACACCCTATGAATCTATCCACAAAGTTTCATAACCATCAAGGGAATTTTGACCACATGGCCTTCACAAGGTCCTAAATGCACACCTAGGAATAGAACTAGGGTTCAAGGGCTTAACCACCTCCACACCATCCCATATCACTCATGGAGGTGTCTTAGGTGATCCTAAGCCAGTTACCAAGGTTTCACTTCATGGTGATGAGTTTTGACCACCATACCCCAAGGTAAACACCATACCCTAACTTGACTCTATTTGTCCTAACTTGAGTTTACAAAATACTCAAACAAAACAGTCCCAATTGGGCTGATAATTTTACCAATGTCATAACTTAACCCTAAAATGCACCCACCAAAATTTGGAGGGCATTGGAGGTCTTTTGACCCACTAATTAATTATTAGATGATTTATGAAATTATTTCAAAAACCTTAGAAAAAGGTTCTCCTAAAAATCCCAACTTTTGATATGATGTGTGTGTAGATAAAATTAGACTATGTTTCAAATCTCAAGTCCATATCATTTCCCAATCAAAAGTTATTCAAGAAATGGTGGCTGTCCTACACTAGGGACCAGCCCCACCAAAATGGACCTACAGGGAGCTACATAACTCCTTTTGGGGTGAAATTAATTTAAAATAAAGTAGACCCTAAGGGCTACAACTTTGGTGTTGACCACTTTTTCTGTAGAGGGGCCTAAGTATTTTTAATAATTAGATCTAGGTACAACAAAATATATGACAGAAAATATAAACAATTAATTATATAACTGTTTCTGCGTTCGACGAAATTTAAACTGAGCTCGACGAAAGCAGAGCAAACTGCGTTCGACGAAAGTTAATTCGTTCGACTAATATACTTAATAACAGCGCTCGACTAACTTAACGCAGAACTGCGTTCGACGAAACCTTACAAAAGCTGCGTTCGACGAAAGCCGAACAACTCTGCGTTCGACGAAATCTGAACAAAGCTGCGTTCGACTAATTTTATTCCAGATCAACGAATTAAATGATATAACGTAAACAGTATACTATTTAATATAAGATCTTGAACAAATCTTGAAGCACCTTTGGATGGTATCAGGTCGTCTTCTTCCTCCAGTCAACAGCTAGGATCAACCGTGCCTGGGCTGCCTTCCTGCTTGTTTTCCCGGCAACCTAAGCGCCGCGCCGGCCGGCCAATGCCACCACCACCTTCGTCGAGGTGGTGACCGACGATTAACGGTGGTTGGCCAGCCGGAGGTGGCCGGAACAAGGATTTAGGTCGGGATTTAAGCTCCAAAAATGGAGCTCTCGGCCTACCAGATTGGGGGCCAATTGGCCCCAATCCTTGCGGCCAACTCGATAAGATCTATCCACTGAGAGAGAGGAGAAGAACCAGACCTGTGTGGAGTGGTGATTCCTTGTCGTTATCAAATTAGCCATGGCCTCCCCCCCTCCCTGAGCTCCTTGCTGATCTGAGCATCCTTTGCACGATTTTATCTGGAAGGTTGGGGAAACTCATCCTCCCAGTCCTCTGAAGGAGTTATAAGGTTCAATTGGGGGAGAGGGAGGGTGTAACCTCCATTTGCCATAAATGTCCATTAAACAACTTTCGGCCATGGTGAAAACTTCCCATAATCAGCCCCCGTGTGGGCTGGAAAAACCCCCTGAGCTTCTTGAAACAGCCAGAGGAGGTGAATGGAGGGTGAGGGGGAATGAATGAGGGATCAATTCCTTGAATGCCATTTATCCTCCTTTAATGGCCACCTTCTCTCTCTTCAAATTAGGGGAAACTCCCAATCTCTCTCTCCTAGTCACCATTTCCAGAAATTGGATGGCTCTTTGAGTAAATTTCAGCCTCCTATACTAATGGGCTACTCCAATTGGGTCTAGCCCAAGTGGATTGGGTCCAACTTGGGCAAATTAGATCATTTTGACTTAAATTAGGGCAAGGGTAAATTGGTCAAATTGCAAGTCCCATGATAGGGCTTTTGGTCCATTAGGCTCCTAGTTCCCATATAAGGGTAGGGGCAGGGTCAATTTGGCATTGTGGGGGCCAATTGACCTTAATTGAGCTAGTTTGACCAATTTAGGGTTAAGGTTGACTTTAGTCAAATTGGCCTCTTAGGTTGACCCCAATGGGTCACTGGTGCTTCAAGGAGACCTCTAATGGGGCAGGGATGATATTGTGGGGTCAAGGTTCAAGGTGGGGTCCTAAAGTCCAACCCTAGGCTTGGTAATTGGAAATTGCTATTTGCAGACCAAGATGGTTTTCTTCTTCTTTCCTATGTTCACATGGTCTTGAGCTCTTCCTATGGTTTTGTCATGACCTAGTCATGACAAAACCAACTTAGGGGTCTAGCTGTTTGGGGGATGTTACAAATCCCAATAAACAAAAAAAAATCGTCCTCGAAATTCAGGTTAGGCTTGCGGGGTTTTTCACCAAAGGTGATTGAACGTAACATCCCCTAAGAACTGAAACTATTCCTGGCTCGAAGAGCACCGACTATCTCTGCCACACCAGCTCTAGTGGCTCACGGGTGTGCTCCTCCTGTCCATAATTTTACAACGTGATTTTTACCTACGGAATCTTCTTGCGTCGCAAGACTCGCACCGTCGTATCGTCTATCCTGACCGGGGTGACTTAGCTACCTTGGTCAATCTATCCTCGATCTTCCACTCTAACCTGGGCAGATTCTTATGCCTCTAAAGATTTCTTCACACGTTCAATTTCTTACTCCTTCAGGTGCGTCCGAGTAATCACTCATCTCTACTCTATAACTTTTCCAGTTCTTACTAATGATGGAACTAATCGGATTGTCTAGCGTCCCAATCATCCTTAAATTTTAATGGGGGAACTTTTGAACCTTTATGAGTACATGTTAACCAACCACAATTAGTATCCATGTTGGTAAGACGACTCCCAATCATTTTCTACGTGAAGTTTGATTCATAAGGTATACGGGTAAAATCTTTTGAAACCCTAAGATTTTCACAAGTCAATTTCATCAAGAAAATATCTTCACGTTTATTTCACCAAATTCCTATCACTTCCACATATGCTAGTCTCGATCACTTTCGAATGGTCCAAGGTAAGATAAACTTAGATTTTTTTTATCATAGTAAACTCAAACACTATATTCTAATTCCAAATAGTCATCGTCCAAGATCTTTGGTTATTCATCATCATAGCTCCCAAAGCATACAAGATATTATTGTAGTTAAAAAAAATTCTACCAGAATAGGGCGTGATTTTAACAAGTCATGAGTTAATCACTTCTGAATGCCCCAAGTCACAAGAACCTCAAATATAACTATGACCTGTATGACCTAGTTTCCGTCCATAACTTCTAGAATGGGACATCAGTATCCTTAAGTGATTAATCCTGGCGACTTTACATTTCCAATGATTCGACTAAGGTCAAGTTGTTGTTTGATCAACGATGTTTATCCATTGCCCTAGTAATACTACGGATCATTATTCTGAACATACTGTTACACCATCTCATCTTTGTCCAAGTAATATTGAATAAGATCGACTCCAAAGTCATCATGTTCCCGACATAGCACTTGCTAAATTAGATCTAAGGGACACCCAAGTCAGTCATTAATTTGCCCATTAAACAAAAGGTAAGCCCCAATAAACAAAAGATAAGCCACTGTCTATTTTGGGCTAAGTATCTTCAATATCACCATGTTATAATCGTCCCAATTATGCAAACAATTCCTAGGGCACACAACCTTAGACTTGGGGTTCTATCTTGAGACTTGTTGGTATACTCCATACTTTAGAATCTTCAAGGTACCTTCTACGACAACCTTATCAAGGTCCACATGTGACCCAATCCCAACCGGGTCTCTTCTGCACTTGAATTCTTATCCGACCCTTGGTGTTTGTCATGGTGGTCGTCTTAATGTAATCATGTCACGGATACGAGGGTTGAGTCTATGAGTCGCATACCATTCTGCTTATGTGTCAATCTCTCTTTGTCTAGACTCTTTGTGGTATCCTCATACCTTCACCAAAAGTTATACCTACGGTCTATTTCAGACTAGGTCATGGTATAAATTGTCATGGTAAGTCATATGTCCTAGTGGGGTTGAGTCTAACTTATTGACCAAAAGACTATCTAAAGATATCTTTGCAGGCTGAGGTATTCCCTGCTGGGGGCAGGGTTCGCCGCAGGCTACAAAAGAAAACTTGACACTCGTAAAGAGATTTGGCTAAAAAGATTCAGTTAAAAGTGGACTTTTCATGTGATTTCCCCATATGGGCACACCACTGCTTCCGCTACTAGTTTGTCCTCAAACTAAGCTCGCGCGGGGTGGCCTAGAGTTTGTGGACTTCTTTTCTTCGGATCGAGGTTTGCTTTGATACCACTTGTAAGACCCCATTTTTTTCTTTTCAAACACCGGGTCTTAGGCCCAGAACCGCCGCTTTGCAGTGACCCCTTCACTCGGGAAGGTCACCACTACAAACAACGATCCTTCCGGCAAAATCGATCACAAAGAAAAGTGTATAAAAGAAGACAAGTCCACAGAATCAACATGAACTATAAAACCATAAAAGTAAATGTCCACAGATAATAACTGAATAAAAGATTGTTACAATAATAAAGGGCACATGCCCTGTACATCATGTCCTCACTACAAGATCACTCGCGGAAGCTAACTACTAATCACTCACTAATCCTGAATCTGGTGCTCCAGTAATAGGCTGGCTCGCCTCCGTCTACACCGGCCTCTGGTGCTGCTGTGTCTCGTCAATCTCCTAAAATGATATGGTCCACCGACCGTTAGTAAAATAGACTAAGCCTTATGTTCCCCACCCCACCCCCAATGGCTCCTAGGCACCGTGCGGGAGGATGAAGCGGAGGACAACAAGGGGTATAAACAAAAAGCAGATGACGGGGCATAATCTACAGGAAGAGTTCTACCGCTACTCAACTATATATATACATAATCGAAGCAGATAAAGAGCATAGAAAGAGCAGGTAAAGAGCAAGTAAAGTGCAGTAGGTAAAGTCAATAATAATAGAAAAGTAACCATTGATTTATAGGAATGCCCAAACAAACCTATAGACCAAGGGGTCGTTTAGCAAGGACTATCATATAAGAAGTCCCATAACCGACTTATACGATAGGGGTAGGGGTTGAAATGCAATATTTATGCTATGACAGGCAAAGTATGCATTTATGCTATGTTCATACAAGTGCAACTCACCCACTTCGACTCTATGCGCATAGAACTTTAGTTCCCCCTTTTTGGAGCTAGCTAGACTCTCAGGATACTCCCGTAGTGGCAAACGGAAGCGGTGGGTTGGGCCTCGCCCACCTCTAGGTTGGTATTCACACTACCTAACCTAGACCTATCGTACGCCTTAACGAAAAACTGCGGAGCATCTGCGTACCCTTACTGGCTGGACTACCAGACTTTCAAGGCTAACTGCAAATTCCACACTTGCCGGGTCAATGTATTGACGTCGGTGTGAACGACTGTCCAATACCGGAGACCCACCACCTTCATGCACATGCAACATGTGCTACTATATCCCGAGCCATAAATTCCCCAGGCTAACCTGCCCATCATCAATAACCTTCCAAGCCACCGGCTCGCCGGACCAACCTGTCCGTTCCAACAAACACTACTGAGTCACAAGCTCACCAGACTAACTAGTCCGCTGCTTCAACCACCGAGCCTACCGCACGTAAAACCAAACCAACTAACCTCCCGTAACCAAGGTGTGTGTGTGTGTATTGTTAAGTTAATTTTGTACAACATCTTACTCCTACAGTTTATGGTTAATCTTGGACTTCCCGAGGATTACCCTGTAAGGGGCTCGCTACGGTACTAGGAACCACAATGGGATGACACCCCAAGGCTCCCTTTCTCAAGACACTTAGTGTTATTAGTATCTACCCATAAGAGCACCCCTCTTATCATTTCACTTGAATTAAACCTAAGTGTTTTATGACACGCTAGGGAAAAGACGATCCTTCGTCAATCCCAAGCACTACCCTACCCTTAACTCACCAAGCACTCTTAATATATAACTCCTTGTTGGTGACCTAAATCTCTTCATCCTGACCATGTATACCAACTATATGTCATTCCCACTTTGTAGGCCACTAGTTACCCAAGTTCCACAGTTTTACTAAACGCAGACCAAACTAACTATATGAAGCTCACAACTAGAGGTACTCCAAATATTCATCCAACTGACCCAAGCTATTTACTGGAGGTCTATCATGATGTTATAAGACTAATTCCAGAGAATCATATTTTTTCCTAATAAATTATTATTTATTTTAATTTCTCCAAATATTTGCAAGTATGAAAATGATCATGAAGTGTAAGTAAATCTTATGATATGGCTCTCCAAAAATTATGATAAATCTATGATGATCAAATAACATCACAAACATCATATCATATTTTTACAGTAAGAAATTGTCCTCTAATTTAATTATTTATCACCCATCCAAAATAGTAGTTTTATGAAGGAACCACAAAAAAGATCAACACTAAAATTATGAGAAATTTACCAAACTCTTGCACTCAACAGAAAAGTCTACTTACTAAGTTTCAGGATTTAAGAAAATCATTTTCTTACTAAATTAAATACTTCAAGAAAACCTCAAATTAAATGAATTGTGAAGTAACCTACTGATTTAAGTCTTCACAAATTCTATAAAAATTCACAGAGCTTCCTAATGTTCTGAAAGGTCCTATCACCAATTTGCACAATTTAACAATGCGTTTTGGACCCTCAAATATTTTTCCTAAGTTTAAATCAAAATAAGTGCCTTGTGAAAGAAGTACTGATTAAATCATTTAATAAAATTCACAAAAATTACCAGAGGTCTAAAACATGATTATAAGGGCACAACCAGAGTTTCATCATCATCTAAGACTTTTTAAGCATGAAAATGCTTCTTATAAAAAGTTTCCCTAAAGGGGTTATGTCCTAATTCAAAGGGAATATTGGCTCCTAAAATTCTTATAAAATTACCTAGTGCCTATTTACACCCTATGAATCTATCTACCAAGTTTCATAACAATCAAGGGAATTTTGACCACATGGCCTTCACAAGGTCCTAAATGCACACCTAGGAATAGAACTAGGGTTCAAGGGCTTAACCACCTCCACACCATCCCATATCACTCATGGAGGTGTCTTAGGTGATCCTAAACCAGTTACCAAGGTTTCACTTCATGGTGATGAGTTTTGATCACCCTACCCCAAGGTAAACACCATACCCTAACTTGACCCTATTTGTCCTAACATGGGTTTACAAAATACTCAAACAAAATAGTCCCAATTGGGCTGATAATTTTACCAAGGTCATAACTTAACCCTAAAATGCACCCACCAAAATTTGGAGGGCATTGGAGGTCTTTTGACCCACTAATTAATTATTAGATGATTTATGAAATTATTTCAAAACTCTTAGAAAAAGGTTCTCCTAAAAATCCCAACTTTTGATATGATGTGTGTGTAGGTAAAATTAGACTATGTTTCAAATTTCAAGTCCATATCATTTCCAAATTAAAAGTTATTAAAGAAATGGTGGTTGTCTTACACTAGGGACCAGCCCCACCAAATGGACCTACAGGGAGCTACAAAACTCATTTTGGGGTGAAATTAATTTTAAAATAAAGTAGACCCTAAGGGCTACAACTTTGGTGTTGACCACTTTTTCTGTAGAGGGGCCTAAGTATTTTTAATAATTAGATCTAGGTACAACAAAATATATGACAGAAAATATAAACAATTAATTATATAACTGTTTCTGCGTTCGACGAAATTTAAACTGAGCTCGACGAAAGCAGAGCAAACTGCGTTCGACGAAAGTTAATTCATTCGACTAATATACTTAATAACAGTGCTCGACTAACTTAACGCAGAACTGCGTTCGACGAAACCTTACAAAAGCTGCGTTCGACGAAAGCCGAACAACTCTGCGTTCGACAAAATCTGAACAAAGCTGCGTCCGACTAATTTTATTCCAGATCAACGAATTAAATGATATAACCTAAATAATATACTATTTAATATAAGATCTTGCACAAATCTTGAAGCACCTTTGGACGGTATCAGGTCGTCTTCTTCCTCCAGTCAACAGCTGGGATCAGCCGCGCCTGGGCTGCCTTCCTCCTTGTTTTCCCGGCCACTTAAGAGTCGCCCCAGCCGGCCAATGCCACCACCACCTTCGTCGAGGTGGTGGCCGGCGATTAACGGTGGTTGGCCGGCCGGAGGTGGCCGGAACAGGGATTTAGGTCGGGATTTAAGCTCCAAAAACGGAGCTCTCGGCCTACCAGATTGGGGGCCAATTGGCCCCAATCCTTGCGGCCAACTCCATAAGATCTATCCACTGAGAGAGAGGAGAAGAACCAGACCTGTGTGGAGTGGTGATTCCTTGTCGTTATCCGATTAGCCATGGTCGACCTCCCTCCCTGAGCTCCTTGCCGATCTGAGCCTTCTTTGCACGATTTTTTCTGGAAGGTTGGGGAAACTCATCCTCCCAGTCCTCTGAAGGAGTTATAAGGTTCAATTGGGGGAGAGGGAGGGTGAAACCTCCATTTGCCATAAATGACCATTAAACAACTTTCGGCCATGGTGAAAACTTCCCATAATCAGCCCCCATGTGGGCTGGAAAAACCCCCTGAGCTTCTTGAAACAGCCAGAGGAGGTGAATGGAGGGTGAGGGGGAATGAATGAGGGATCAATTCCTTGAATGTCATTTATCCTCCTTTAATGGCCACCTTCTCTCTCTTCAAATTAGGGGAAACTCCCAATCTCTCTCTCCTAGTCACCATTTCCAGTAATTGGATGGCTCTTTGAGTAAATCTCAGCCTCCTAGACTAATGGGCTACTCCAATTGGGCCTAGCCCAAGTGGATTGGGCCCAACTTGGGCAAATTAGATCATTTCGGCCTAAATTAGGGCAAGGGTAAATTGGTCAAATTGCAAGTCCCATGATGGGGCTTTTTGGTCCATTAGGCTCCTAGTACCCATATAAGGGTAGGGAGAGGGTCAATTTGGCATTGTGGGGGGGGGGGGGGGGGGGGGGGGCAATTGACCTTAATTGAGCTAGTTTGACCAATTTAGGGTTAAGGTTGACTTTAGTTAAATTGGCCTCTTAGGTTGACCCCAATGGGTCACTGGTGCTTCAAGGAGGCCTCTAATGGGTTAGGGATGATATTGTGGGGTTAAGGTTCAAGGTGGGGTCCTAAAGTCCAACCCTAGGCTTGGTAACTGGAAATTGCTATTTGTAGACCAAGGTGGTTTTCTTCTTCTTTCCTATGTTCACAAGGTCTTGAGCTCTACCTATGGTTTTGTCATGACCTAGTCATGACAAAACCAACTTAGGGGTCTAGCTGTTTGGGGGATGTTACAAGCTGCATCCCCCTTTCGAACGTCGAAACCGGTTCTCTAGTTTCAACACTACGTTTGGGTAGACTTAAGAAGAAAACTCTTTATGGTGCGACGACTTGTTGTATGAGACTAGGGTCAAACTTGAAGTTATATATTTGAAATCATGTCTTTTAAAATATAATAGAATGTCCACATATATCTTATGCGCATCTCTAGTGTTATCTACCTAATCCAAGAACGAGGATATAATGGTCTAACTCACAATATCAGAAATATTATTCGTTTTGGTTCAAAACAGTCCACACTAAGCTGAACCCACAAATTTATCATTTCACATATGTGTTCTACAAGTACTTCCCAAGATGTCAGGCATCCCAGAACCACTCCCACTATATATAACACACTTAATTACAGAGTTTTCAACACAAGCTCATCACCTGCCATGAAAAGACTCTTATGATATTTGAGGACTCAAAGCATTATTTAAGTACAACAATTTCCCCTCAACTTCGATGTGATTAGTTCATTCATGCCCCCTCCTTTCACTTAAAATTGTATCATCGTAAAAGCATGTTAGAGCAATCTTTCTCTGGTATCATGTGTCCCAAAAATACTCCTCTCCATCATCGAACCAACTTCCATTTGTTTCATCCCTAAACCACGCATCATACAATAGGAGGTTCGACTTTGGTACCATTTGTAACGACTCAATCCACAATATTAGATGTATTGTTTGTGAAAGATTATATAGGTATATGATCTAGTTCACCTAGATCATACAATAGGAGGTTCTCTTGGAGCCGTCGATGTTCCCCAAGACAGTGTGTCTATGGGTAGTCCACTTTCCCCCTCCACCCTTCTAACAGTGTGTTAGACAGGGCCAACTCCTCCAAACTCGGCTCCAAGAGCTTACAACACAGATCCCTCAGGATCTCTCAGGTTTTCACAACCCTACCTCAGACCCAACAGCCCTACCTCAGATCAGCCACTGATCCTACAACTCAGACCTCAGCAGGTCCTACAAACTCAGGCCAACAAGCTCTACCTCAGAGGAATCCACCTCCTACAACTCAGACCTCTTCCAGGTCCTACCTCAGAGGAATCCTCCTCCTACAGCCTCAGGCACTAATGCCCTACAACTCAGATCAACTGATCCTACAAACTCAGGCCTTCAGCCATACAGCTCAGAACCCAAAGGTTCCTACAATCTCAGACCAAATGGTCCTACAAACTCGGGCAAGTGGCCCTACAGAAAAGTGAGTTTAAATCTTACTATAGCAGACAGCAGTTGAAGGAAGTCTCCTGTAGTTCCTGCACAGCTTGTGCTTCCTTGTAGCTGGAGATGTTGATGGCAGCTACTATCTGATCTTCCTCTTCAGATGAAGGATGGAAGATCACCTTGCTCCTTGTAGAGGAGATTTCTTTTCCTCTCTTCTTCTTCTAGCTTGTTCAGTGAGCAGCAAGAGAAAAATGAGAGCTTCATCCGTTAATGGAATAATTGATTTCTCTTGGCACGCAACCGAGAGATTCATAAGTGCCCTAATTTCTTCTTTTATACATCTCTGATCTTCAACGGCTCTCAGCCATCCTTCTGAGCAGCATGGGAGAGACTGGTGGACCCTACACTGACATTCTATAACCTGCGCCATGGGCAGAACTCGCAATCTGCGTTCGACGAACTCGCCATACTGGGTTCGACGAACTTGCTCCACTCTGTGTTCGACGAACACGTCATACTCTGCGTTCGACAAACTCACCATGCTCTGCGCTCAACGAACTCGTCATGCTCTGTGTTCGACGAACTCACCATGCTCTGCGCTCAACGAACTCGTCATGCTCTGCGTTCGACGAACTCACCATGCTCTGTGCTCAACGAACTCGTCATGCTCTGCGTTCGACGAACTCGCCAAGTCTCAGCTGTTTCTTCTGTCTCGTCTCAGCGTTCGACGAACTGAGTTCTGCGTTCGACGAACACGCCAGATCTCTTCTATCTTCAGCTCCTTCACCGTCTCAGCGGATCCGCTGAAACAGTGAGCTCGTCTCAGCGGATTTGACCCTTCGTCTCAGCGGTTCTGCTGAGACAATTCTTCATCTCTCAGGAGTTGATTTCTCCTGAACTAAGGGCATGATTGGCCCTTTCTCTTGAGTTACCTAAGCCTATATATCTTACACAAATATGGATTTATCAAATACAACTTTGTACTTAGCATTGAGAGTGATGCCTCTTCAAATCAAAGGAATATTGAGGGCAATATTCCCAACAGTTTATTTTGGTTTAACACGACCCACACTGAGTTGAATGACAATGTTTTATCCATTTTCATATGTGGCCTATGAGCACTTCCCACGAGGTTACCATTTAGGATTACTCCCACGGGAGCACTCTTAAATATGGTGTTTCCAAACATACTGCATCATTTGCTACAAAAAGACGCATTTTATATTATGGGTTGGGTCATTATAGGACTCACGTGCCAAATATATTGTCGTGTGACTACAAAGCTTGCCCTCATGATAGCTTCATTCAAACAATGTTGGGGTTTGAGGGTACTTCGACCCACTTTACTCTTGCTTGTGACAGTCAAAGGAACTCATTGAGGTTAGGGGTGGCGACTTCTCCTTCGACCCACCCATTCCCTTTTAGGAACCTACGTAGGATGACTATGTGAAACTTAACTTTGATGGTGTTATAAGGAGAAATTTTTGGTTGCTACTGGATAGTTCATTGTAGATCATCATAATTTTGTTTGGCGGAGGGGAATCGATTTTGGCATTTATTTGTTCCGATCGTTGAGTTTGGTGCAACATGAGAAAGTATCTGTTGTTGAAACCAGAGAACTGGTCTCGACGTTCGAATGGGGGATGCAACTAACCCTACCTTGACCCGAGCTAGAACCCTTGACTAGTTGCTAAGAACCGAGAGACCTTGCCTTTGAAGAACACCTGAGTCCAAAAACGACCCCCTTAAGCTGCAGCGTGGAGGTCCCACCGCACACCCGAAAGTTCAAAGAGAGCTTCCCCTCCCAAGCCAATGCTGAGCCTGGGCACCTTGGAGAGCACTAAGGACCACCTCATTGTCGACCTTCACTGACAGGGGGGTAGTGCTTGCTCTCAAGACACACGCTAGGGGGGAGACCAACCCTTTCCAAGGTGCCCATGGGGGTCCATTTATAGACTTCCCAAAATTGGGCTGCGGATAGCCAAAATTCTACTATCCGCAGCCCAACATCGAACTTGAAAGATCAACGCAAGAGGGGGGGGGGGGGGGGGGGGGGGGGGGGGGGGGGGGGGCGAGTGGGACACGAGATGTCCACTCCCCACTTACTAGGGGTCGGGAGAGTAGATCGATTGGTCCACTACCTGGGCTGGGCGAGTGGACCACTCGGTCCACTCCCCTTAGGGGCGAGTGGACCCATGGTCCACTCCCCTTAGGGGCGAGTGGACCCATGGTCCACTCGCCCGAGTGCCCGGGGCGAGTGGACCACAGGTCCACTCGCCCCTCACCCTGGGCGAGTGGACCATGGTCTACTCGACACCCCTAGGGGAGTGGCCCATAGGGCCACTCGCCCAGGTGAGGAAGTGGACCTCTGGTCCACTTCCTCCCCCCGAGACTTCCTTTTTTGATCTCGACGGCCCCCGACGGGTCGGTCTACTACGCCACGGTCACCCTCTCTATCACGACCTCATCCGCGTCGGGTCACACCGACTCAGAAAATATGAGGGTTGTACATAATCCCCGCTCTTTTCGAGCTTGTCTTAAGCTCGGAAAGAAAGTCCAACCCACCTATTTGACGAGTAGGTGGGGCCTTGGGGGAATCCAAGGAGGGCCCTGCCAACGAGTTACTCTTGCCGAGTTTTTCAGCTGAACCTGACTTGAGGCGGAAGGCGAACCTTTCTCCACTTAACAACCCTCCTCTGAGTCGAGCTCAACTGGAGGTGGAGAAAGCTCAACACCTTAGGTCGAACTAAACTTGACCTGAGGTGGGGGAAAATTCAACACCTCTAGTGGAGCCGACCTCGACCTGAGGTGGAAGGAAAACCTTTCTCCACTTAACAACCCTCCTGTGAGCCGAGATCTACTGGAGGTGGAGAAAGCTCAAAACCTATGGTCGAGCTAAACTCGACCTGAGGTGGAGGAAAAAATCAACACCTCTAGTCGAGCCAAACTCGACCTGAGGTGGAAGGCAAACCTTTCTCCACTTAACAACCCTCCTGTGAGCCGAGCTCAACTGGAGGTGGAGAAAGCTCAACACCTATGGTCGAGCTAAACTCGACCTGAGGTGGAGGAAAAACTCAACACCTCTAGTCGAGCCGAACTCGACCTGAGGTGGAAGGCAAACCTTTCTCCACTTAACAACCCTCCTGTGAGCCGAGCTTAACTGGAGGTGGAGAAAGTTCAACACCTGTGGTTGAGCTAAACTCGACCTGAGGTGGAGGAAAAATCAACATCTTCCCAAACAACTGTGGCTGGAGAACCAGTCCACGTCCGAGGTGCTTACCTCACCTGGAGGCGGAGGAACTCATCCATCTTACCAAAGCAACTGGGGTCGAGAACCAGTCCACGTCCTAGGTGCTTACCTTACCTGGAGGCGGAGGAACTCAACCATCTTACCAATGAGCCTCCCATTTGCCGGCATGACTGAGCCCGGTGAATGGTCTCTAGTCGGGGATCTTACCGATTGAAGGCGGAAGTACCCGTCCGCATCCTAGGTGCTTTGCTTACCTGGAAGCAGAGGAACTCAACGCCTTCCCAATCCAATTGGAGGCAGAAGTGCCCATCTACGTCCTAGGGGCTTAACTTACCTGGAGGCAGAGGAACTCAACACCCTCCCAATCCAGCTACCAAGTAGCAAGTCGACCCGATGAGTCTCCCATCTGCCAGCATGACTGAGCCCGGAGAATGGTCTCTAGTCGGGGATTTTACCGATTGGAGGCGGAAGTACCCGCCCGCATCCTAGGTGCTTACCTTCACCCGGAGGCAGAGGAACTCAACACCCTCCCAATCCAGCTACCAAGTAGCAAGTCGACCCGATGAGTCTCCCATCTTCCAGCATGACTGAGCCCGGAGAATGGTCTCTAGTCGGGGATTTTACCGATTGGAGGCGGAAGTACCCGTCCGCGTCCTAGGTGCTTACCTTCACCAGGAGGCAGAGGAACTCAACACCCACCCAATCCAGCTACCAAGTAGCAAGTCGACCCGATGAGTCTCCCATCTGCCGGCATGACTGAGCCCGGAGAATGGTCTCTAGTCGGGGATTTTACCGATTGGAGGCGGAAGTACCCGTCCGCGTCCTAGGTGCTTACCTTCATCTGAAGGCAGAGGAACTTAACACCCTCCCAATCCAGGTACCAAGTAGCAAGTCGACCCAATGAGCCTCCCATCTGTCGGCATGACTGAGCCCGGAGAATGGTCTCTAGTCGGGGATTTTACCGATTGGAGGCGGAAGTACCCGTTCGCGTCCTAGGTGCTTACCTTCACCTGGAGGCAGAGGAACTCAACACCCTACCAATCCAGCTACCAAGTAGCAAGTCGACCCAATGAGTCTCCCATCTGCTGGCATGACTGAGCCCGGAGAATGGTCTCTAGTTGGGGATTTTACCGATTGGAGGTGGAAGTACCTGTCCGCGTCCTAGGTGCTTACCTTCACCTGGAGGTAGAGGAACTCAATGTTTCCGCGATGCGGTCCCTGCACTTGAAGGCTTACCAACCTTTGCTCTCATGGGCTAGAGTAACTATTATGAGCTAGAGTAAGAGGTTTTTCCAAGGATAAAATCAATATTTATTAAGGATAAAAACGTTTTAGATCGTCGCCACTCCAAGTGTTGCCGAGGGGGATTCCTTCATCATTTTGAAGGCGATACCCCCCTGACTTCAGGGATTCCAGTACTACATAGGGTCCTTCCAAATTGGGTTGGATCTTTCCTACGTTCGCCGATCTTCCCGCGGCGTCGACCTTCTTGAGGACTAGATCTCCTGGGACGAATTGCTTGATCCTAATGTTTTTATCAAAATACATGGCCATCCAACGTTTCACCTCCTCCCGCCGAATCGACGCGAGGCCTCGGAGCTCCTCAACCACATCCAGCGAGAGCCGTTGTTCCTCTTCGTTGTCTATCCTCCAGTCTTTGCCACCCTCCTGGCGACCACGACCCGGGGGTTCTGACCTCGAATTCCACGGGGAGTACAGCCTCGGACCCTTGAGAGAGTTTGAACGGCGTTTCCCCCGTCTCTGTGTTGGGTGTCGTTCTCAAGGCCCATAAGATCGAGGGAAGCTGCTCCACCCAGTTCCCCTTCAAGTTCTCCACCTTTTTCTTCAGTAGGTTGACTATGACTTTATTTGCCGCCTCCACCTGTCCATTGCTCCGAGGATGATGAACGAAGGCGAAGCGGAGATCGATGCTCAACTGACCGCAGAAACTAATGAGCTCCTCACTAGCGAACTGTGGTCCGTTATCCGTCACTATGGTGAGGGGAAGTCCGTGCCTGCAAATTATTTCTCCCCAAATAAAATTTCTTATTACCTGCGAGGTTGTTTTTTCTAAAGCTTTGACCTCAACCCATTTGGAGAAGTAGTCTATCATGACCAGCAGGAACCTTCTTTGACCGATGGCCTGAGGGAATGGGCCGACCAAGTCCATCCCCCAGATGGCGAAGGGCCAGGGTGCTGTGATTGTCCTGAGCCTTTGCCCAGGTTGGAGTTGGAGCTGTGAGAAGAGCTGACACTTCTTTGCAAACTCCGCGTTGTCCTTACGAAGGGTCGGCCAGAAGTATCCCTGCCTCAACACCCTCTTCTCTAAGGTTTGGCTTCCGAAGTGGCTTCCGCACTCTCCGGAGTGGATTTCTTCTAAGACCTTTGGGACTTCATCTTCCACCACGCACCTCGCTAGGAGCCCGGTTAGGGTCTTCCTATATAAGCTCCCCTCTCGGATCAGGTAGTATGCTGACATGTACCTAAACCGCCTCTTATCTGGGACCCCCTCTGGGAACTTACCCGAGGTCAGAAAGGTAAGGATCGGGTCCACCCACAAGGCCCCTTGATCGATCTCCACCAGCTCCCCTTCCTCGATGGACGGGCGAAACAACTTGGTCACCGTTCCTCCCGCACGAGGACCGTACTTCGCCAACTGATCTGCTCGGACATTTTCCTCTCTCGGAATATGCCGGATGGAGAAAGTGTGGAACCCCCTGATGAGGTCCTTAACCTTCGTCAGATACCTATGGAGGGTCGGCTCCTTACCCTCGAACTCTCCTTGGACCTGGGAGGCCACCACCATCGAATCCGTGAAAACCCTCACATCCCGGATTCCTAGTTCCTTTGCCAGATGAAGCCCAACCACCACTGCTTCATACTCGGCCTGGTTGTTGGTTACCGGGAATCGAATGTCGATCGCTTGCTCGATCCTTGTCCCCTGCAGACTGACTAAGACTACCCCTCCGCCGAGGGAATTTCTTCTTGAAGCCCCGTCTGCGAACAACTCCCATGCCACCAACCCGGTGGGTTCCGACCCATCCACCTCGATCACATATCCTGCCAGGAAATCTGCCACCGCCTGCGCTTTCATTGACAGCCGAGGGACGAAGGTGACATCAAACTCGCTAAGCTCGACTGACCACTTTGCCAATCTCCCGGAGTGCTCCACTCCTTCCATAATGTTGTGAAGGGGGTGATCGATCACTACTCTGATCGAATGAGCCTGGAAATAGGGACGAAGTTTCCGCGCTGAGATGATCAAAGCGAATGCTAGCTTCTCCAGGACGGGATACTTGAGCTCTGCCTTTTTCAGGACTCGACTGATGTAATAGATCGACAACTACTTGTTCCCATCCTCCCAGACCAGGACTGAGCTTACTGCCTCGACTCCTACCCCTAGGTAAAGAAAAAGGTCTTCTCCTTCTCTCGGTCCCTAGAGCAAAGGAGCCAGCATCAGCTGTTCCTTCAATGCTCGAAAAGCCTTCTCACATTCCGATGTCCACTCAAATTTCTGACCCTGGCTCAGGGCTCTGAAGAAGGGAGAGCACTTCTCCCCTGCTCGGGAGAGAAACCGGCTCAACCCTGCTAACTTCCCTATCAACTTTTGAATCTCTTTCGCACTCCTCGGCGACTCCAACTCCAGGATGGCTTTGACCTTGTCCGGGTTGGGCTCGACCCCCATCGGGGTGAGTAGGTGACCTAGGAACTTTCCTCGACTTGCTCCGAAGAGTCATTTAGAAGGGTTGAGACTCATCTTGAACCTCCGAAGGGTGGCGAAGGTCTCCCCCAAGTCCTGCAGATGAGATGCTACGTCCCTACTTTTAACCATCAAGTCATCCACATAGACTTCCAGGTTGCGCCCCTTCTGCTCTTTGAAGACTCGGTACATCATCCTTTGGTAAGTTGCTCCTGCGTTCCTCAGCCAGAAAGGCATCATCTTATAACAGTAACACCCGTCATCTGTGACGAAAGAAACATCCTTAACATTGGGCGAATGCATTCAGATTTGGTGGTAGCCGGAGAACGCATCCAAGAAGCTCATAACCGGGAAGCCGACGGCTGAGTCTACCAACGCGTCAATCTGAGGCAGAGGATAACAATCCTTAGGACAAGCCTTGTTCAACAGGGAGAAGTCCACACAAATTCTCCACTTCCCGTCTCCCTTCTTTACCATTACCACGTTAGAAACCCATCCTGGGTTTTGGATTTCTTCCACGAACCCTGCCTCTAGCAGCTTCCCTACCTCCTCTCTGATTGGCCCGGCAAGGGTAGACGACACATTTCTCTTCTTCTGGCGAATGGGGCGGACGCTTGATTCAAGGTTGAGGTGATGATATGCCATATTCGCATCGACACCTAGCATCTCTGCAGCACTCCACGCGAAGATGTCCACATTCTGCTGGACACATCTTCGGATCCTCTCTTTATCCTACTCGCTCAGCCTTCCGCTAATTCGTATCTTCTCTAGCCTTCTACTGTCGCTAACGACCTCTCTCTCTTTCACCTCCTCTGCCACCTCCAACTTGGTCTGATCATTTGACACCTAATCTGCCTTCCCTGCTTCCTCTCCCCCTTTCAACAGCCGCGACTTGTTGGGAGGAGTTGAGTTCCTTGGCTCTTCGCTTCCAGCCATGAGACTTGCTCAGGGCTTTCCGAACTAGCTGCGTCCACGCTCACCGCACCAGAATGTTGAAACCAGAGAACTGGTCTCGACGTTCGAAAGGGAGATGCAACTAACCCTTACTTGACCCGAGATAGAACCCTTAACTGGTTGCTAAGAACTGAAAGACCTTGCCCGATGAAGAACACCTGAGTCCATAAACGGACCCCTTAAGCTGCAGTGTGGAGGTCCCACCACACACCCGGAAGTTCAAAGAGAGCTTTCTCTCCCAAGCCAATGCTGAGCCTGGGCACCTTGGAGGGCACTAAGGACCACCTCACCGTCCACCTTCACTGACATTGTAATGCCCCGAATTGATTTAATTCGGATTTTGGTGTGCGTTTAGATTGTTTTGGGGTGCGGGTATGGGTGTGGTCTGCGGATAGCAAAGTGGGGTGCGTATAGGCTTAGGTTTTTATAAAACCTCCTCCCCTCTCAACCCTAAACACCCGACCTCCCCTCTACTTCTCTCGCTCTCATTGCCAGCCGCAAAGCCACCTCCCGATCTTCCGTCGCCCTTCCTCTTTCTGTTCGCGTGAGGCAACCCGAGCTCCTCCCCGACCTCCCTATCCCTTTCATCGGCATGGAGCAGGGAAGCGCCGCCCCCGATCTTTCCTCCTCCCTCTCTCGCCGTCGGTCTGGAGTAAGGAGGAGCAGCGCCCCCGTCTCCCTTCCTCACTCTCTTTCCCGTCGCCGCCTAGGGCAAGGAGGGCCTGTCTCCCTCCTCTCCCTCTCGTTTGCACAGGGAGGCCGATCCCTCCCCTCTCCCTCTCCTTTGAGCTCTCTTTAGGGCTTCTACAAAGGGAGACCGCAAGCCGCAACGTAAGCTTGGAGCGTTGTTTAGCGACTCGAAGCGTCGATTGGAGGCCGGATCTGCAAAGAGGACAACCATCTTGAACGTGCTCCATGGTTCAGAAGCGCACTCTAAGGGTAACGATCTCTTCTACCCTCATTTGGACGTGTCCTAGTCCTTTTCCGTGCATCGTTGAGGCCCCTACCCAAAAGGGTGAGGTCGTGGTCTCCGACGGGTCGATTCGTGTTATCCCCATCAAATCTTGCATACATGTAGAGTCCATGCGTGAAATGGACGTAGGCGCGCTGTGTGAAGCCCATCCGAGACGGTTCGTCCGGATTGGTGATGCTATTTGATATTATGCGTGCCGGGGGAAAACTCCGTGTTGATATCCTGCTTCGTAGGACTAGAGGGTGCTACTGCATGCGCAGCAACGCCTGGGGGTGTGCCCCGGGGAGCACCCGAAGTTAGAAACAGAAATTGAGTTTCTGTTCACTACCGCCGGCGTTAGCGTTATCACCGGGCGGTAGCTCCCAGACTTGGTTCTGGTGATTTTGTGCGTTCTGAGGCAGTGGGAGTGCTACTGCATGTGCAGCAATGCCTGGGGGTGTGCCCCGGGAAGCACCCACAGCTAGAAGCCAAAATAGGGTTTATATGCGCTATCGCCAGGCGTTAGCGTTAACGCCGGTGATAGCTCCCAGACTGAGTTCTGGTGATGTTGTTGTGCCCACCTGTTGAGAGGACCTGAGGCCTGTGTGCCTGACCTATGAGGGTGTCCTGGTGGATGACTTAGCGGCCCGTAGAGCCGGCTAATTGAGAATACCTGGGCTGAGGGGACGCCATACCCGCTCTTCGTGTTGTACAACGAGAGCTGTGAACAACAGGCATTTGGCGAACCTGAAACCGCACCATCGCAGCACCTGATTAGTAAGTCTCGTACAGCATGTCGGGAAGCAATGGGAAAGAGTCTTCGGACTACGGGATGTTCACAATTAAAGCACGGGAGAGCCCTGGTATTAGGGCCACCAACTTTAGCCTCGAAGGGCAAAGCCATCAAGAGTGGATGGTGGTGGAAGGCGGAGTACACCAAAGAGTGCCTGAGAGCACGAGACATGGAGGCCAGTCCCACGTTTGTGATTGATGCATATGTATGAAATTTTTTGGGCCGCGTTAGCCGCCTCTTTCTGCTATATATATATGCTGTGATGCTTTTGCAGGGACGAGAAACTGCCACCCCCTCGAAGGGGTGGGGACGTTATAATTTGGTCAGCCGTAGCTGACCGTTGCCCTGTTTTGCCACCATTTTTGGTGGGCTTGTTGTACAGGTGCTGGACCGAGCGGGAACATAGCGGGCTGAAGCCCCTGCGCTGCTGCGGCCCTTGAAGGCCTTTTGATGTTCTTTTGCTTTTCATGTATGGCCGGCCTGCGCGCTGATGTTGGTAATTTGTAAGGTCGTCGTGCCTAAATTTTGTGTTGTAAAACATTTATTCCTAAGTAATAGAAGTGGACATACCCGGGTTCGGGTTTTGTGGTTTATATGTCTTGTCTCTCTCTTTTTCTTCCGCATAGAATGCTCTGAGTTAGGTTCGTTGTTTAGGGTCGTTCGATATTTCAATTAAGTGACGTTCCCGTTTGTTTTGTAGTATATGGCGTGGGGCCCCGACCGGACCTTCTGTTATATGCTCCCGAACGGATGGGGATGTTACAAATTGGTATCAGCTTCTAGGGTTCCGTGTCCTTCTAAGGAATTCGTGGACGAATTCTTTTAAGGGGTGGTGAGCACGTGTGTGCGCTACCTTCAAGACGTAAAATAAACCCAAAAATGTCCACTTAGGAATAAAATGTAACAACAAACCAACAATTATTGCATGATTTTGGAACCTGAGTGTTCCTTTTGTTGTTAATTGTGACTGTGCTGTCGCCTAACTGTGTGATGCACTTGTGTAGGGCACTCAAAGTGCAGCGGGACCGTCGCGTCCCCGTGACGTGGTTGAGAGTAGCGGGTCTGCTGAGGCTCCTACACCTCCGTCTGCTGAGATGGTTCGGCTAGTTACAGAAGCTGTTCTACCTGCGTTGAATGGCCAGCCTGGAAGGCAAGGTCAACCGCCGGTGCAGGAAGTGGCCCCAGAGCCACTAAGAGTGGAGCAAGTCCCCGTGAGGCGTGCTGCTGAGCAACAGCTGAAGCACTTCCTGGGATTTCGACCTCCTCCGTTTACCGGGGTTGAATCCCCAGCTGAGGCCGAGGACTGGCTGTCGCATATGGAGCGAATTCTGACAGCGACACAGTCGGATGAAGCGCAGAAAGTGACCTTCGCTACTTTCTTGTTGGAAAAGAAAGCCAGGCGGTGGTGGGATGAGGTAGAGAGGCGCCAGTTTGCGGGAAGGCGACTGGTTGATGTGCCTATGGAAGAGTTCTCGAGAATCTTCCTGGCAAGGTATGTGCCTCCGTCGCAGCAGATCGCGATGGAGAACCAGTTCCTGGCTCTCATGCAGGGTGATAGACTGGTTGATGACTACCTGTATGAGTTCACCCGCCTCGGGCGTTACGCTGGAACTTCTTTCGACGACGAGAGGAGAAGGGTGAACAGGTTCTACGGAGGTTTGCGTAGTGAGTTGCGGTACCTTCTGACAGGGCCGTTGACGCAGGGTTTCACGACCCTCGCTAGTTCAGCCCGAGCGCTTGAGCAGGACATGCTCAGGGAGAAGGGCAAGGTGGCTGTGGTCGAGGCAGTGCCAGAGGGCAAGGCGCCGAGTGCGGCGAAGTTGCGGAGGTTGAATCGCTGGAAGAAGGATCGATTATATGGGCCAACTCCCTCTGCTTCGGGCGCGTCGTCTGGACGTGACCCTCTTATTTGTTTTACTTGTGGCAAGCCTGACCATTTCTCTCGGGATTGCCGAAGTGGGCTTCAAAGGTCAGAGAAGAAGACTGGGCCATCTTATTCTGAGAAGGGGAAGGCGGCTGAGTCCACTGCCTCCCGTATGGCTCCCCTGCAGCCCAGAGTCTTCAGTCTTGGTCAGCAGGAGGCTATCAAAGCCAAGGACGTCGTGACAGGTATACTTTAAGATACAGTCCTTACTGTTTTATATACCTGTTTTAGTGTTCATGCTAACCTTGTTTGGCAGCGTAGGCTTTGTAAATGTTTTAGGCGTTCCTGCGAGAGCGCTTTTCGATACTGGAGCTTCGCACTCCTTCTTATCGTCGGACTTCGTCCAACGTATTGGTGCGCCGTCGATTGCTTCTGCAGATGGACTAGAGGTCCTACTGCCGAATGGATATTCGATGCGTGTGGAGAGGAGTTGCTGCGTGAAGGTTCTAGTTGGAAGCCAGGAGTATGACCTGAAAGCATCGTTACTCCCCCTGGTTGAGTTCGATGTAATCTTCGGCATGGACTGGCTGTCGAAACAGAGTGCGTGCATCGATTGCACCACCAAGGAGGTGAGGTTTGGGCAGTGTGCCGATCGTGAGACGGTCTTTGCGGGCATGCGTGGATCGAGCAAGATGCTGATGTCTGCTCTCCAGGTGTCCAAGGCAGTGCGATAGGGAGCAGAGTTATTCTTTGCTCTAGTGGAGGCTTCAACGCCGAGGCCCAGCCTAGTGGATGTTCCGGTAGTTTCAGAGTTCCCCGATGTGTTCCCGAGTGATCTCCCCGGTGCTCCACCGCAGCGGGAGATAGATTTCACGATTGAGTTGGTGCCAGGCGCTAAGCCTGTGGCCCGCTCGCCGTATCGTATGGCTCCGAAGGAGTTGGCGGAGTTGAAGCTGCAGTTGCAGGAGTTGCTTTAGCAGGGCTACGTGCGTCCGAGTTCCTCACCTTGGAGTGCACCGGTCCTCTTTGTCAAAAAGAAGGACGGTAGCCTGCGGCTTTGCATCGATTATCGGGAGCTGAACAAGCTGACCGAGAAGAACAAGTATCCTCTTCCGAGGATAGACGACTTGTTCGACCAGCTCGTTGGGTCGACAGTATACTCGAAGCTGGACTTGAAGTCCGGCTATTATCAGGTGCGGATCAGGGAGTGCGACATCCCGAAGACTGCCTTCAGTACAAGGTACGGGCAGTATGAGTTCACCGTGATGTCGTTTGGGCTGTCTAATGCGCCTTCGGTGTTTATGGACTTGATGCACCGGACTTTCCGAGAGTACCTCGACCGGTTTGTGGTCGTCTTCCTTGACGACATACTGGTCTACTCTCAGTCTGAGGAGGAGTACGGTGATCACCTGCGAGTAGTCTTGGAAGTTCTGAGGAGGAACCAGCTGTATGCCAAGTTCTCGAAGTGCGAGTTCTGGCTACCTTCCGTGGCGTTCTTAGGCCATGTGGTTAGTGGAGCGGGTGTGGTGGTAGATCCGATGAAGGTTGCGGCCATCAGGGAGTGGCCTGTTCTTTCTTCTGTAGCGGAGGTCCGTAGCTTTCTCGGGCTGGCCGGCTATTACAGGCGCTTCGTGGAGAACTTCTCACGGATCGCGCTGCCTCTTACGATGCTGACACGGAAGATGCAGGAGTTTATTTGGACGCCCGCTTGTGCGCAGGCTTTCGAGGAGTTGAAGTGGCGGCTTACCACGGCTCCGATCTTATGTTTGCCTTGCGGCACAGAGGGCTATGAGATCTACACCGACGCTTCTGGGAGCGGCCTTGGCTGTGTTCTGCAGCAACATGGCAATGTAGTAGCGTACGGCTCTCGCCAGCTGAAGGTGCACGAGCGGAACTATCCGGTCCACGACTTAGAGTTGGCGGCGTTGATATTTGCCCTGAAGCTTTGGCGGCATTATGTGTATGGCGTGAAGATCGACATCTTCACGGACCATAAGAGCCTGAAGTACCTTCTGACGCAGAAGGGGCTGAATATGCGACAGCAGAGGTGGATGGAGTTCCTTGGGGACTACACCTTCGAGATCCACTACACTCCTGGGAAGGGGAATGTTGTTGCAGATGCACTCAGTCGCAGGGCACCAGCGCAGGCCAACTGGGTTCAGATGCATGATGAGCACCTGATACGTGACCTGGAGGCCTTGGATATTTCTTGCGTGGAGAAGAGGAGCAGTGTCGGTGCCTGTTTGAGCTGGACTGAGTTGCAGTACGACCTCGCAGATAGAGTCCGCCAGGATTTAGAACTCGATCAGAGTTTAAAGTGTTACGCGGAGGAGGCTGGTGGTGAGCCGGATGCCCAGTTTCAGGTGCGTGACGGGTTGCTGTGGAGAGGCGACCGTTTGTGCGTCCCCAAGGTGGGTGAGCTGCACGATGAGTTGATGTACGAGGCGCATCGTACAAGGTATTCAGTTCATCCGGGGAGCACGAAGATGTATAAGGACATGAAGGTCCTTTTCTGGTGGCCGGGTATGGAGAGGGACATCGCTCACTACGTGGCCAAGTGCCACACTTGTGCGCTAGTGAAGGCAGAATGTCAGAAGCCCGGTGGCTTTTTGAAGTCATTACCGGTTCCAGAGTGGAAATTCGATGACGTTTCCATGGATTTCGTGCATGGGCTGCCGAGATCGCAGCGCGGGAACGATGCCATCTGGGTAGTCGTAGACCGACTGACGAAGGTGGCGCACTTTATCCCCAACCGGAGGGATGACTCGGTGGAGAAGTTGGTGAAGCTGTATGTTGATACAATAGTACGATTGCACGGTGTGCCCCGTAGCATCGTCAGTGATCGAGATGGACGCTTTACTTCGAGCGACTGGAGGCTAGTCAACCGTCTATTGGGTACGAAGCTGCAGTTTAGCACGGCCTTTCATCCTCAGACGGATGGCCAAACTGAGCGTACCAATAGGACGATGGAGGACATGCTCCGGATGTGCGTCCTGGATTTTGGCAAGGGGTGGGAAGATCACCTCTTTCTTGTTGATTTCGCGTACAATAACAGCTACTAGGCGAGTATTCAGATGGCGCATTTCGAGGCCCTCTATGGCAGGAAGTGCCGCACTCCCTTAGCTTGGGCGGAAACGGGCGAGACGAAGCTCTTCAAGAGGAAAGACGTCGAAGAGGCGACTTCAACGGTACGTATGATCCGGGAGAGGCTTTTGGTTGCGCAGGATAGGCAGGCGAAGTACTATAATGCGAAGCACCGCGACGTCCAGTTCGCCGTTGGCGATTGGGTATACTTGAAGATAAAGCCTTTCAAAGGAGTGTCGAGGATCCGACGCTTGAAGAAGCTTAGTCCGAGGTATGTAGGGCCATTCGAGATCACCGAATGCATCGGCCAAGCAGCTTACCGACTTGCTTTGTCGACGGAGCTGAGTGGGCTGCATGATGTTTTCCATATCTCTGTGTTGAGGAAGGCGGTGCGAGAGCCTGATTCTGTGTTGGAGGCCGTTAGTGTGCCAGTGGAGAGTAGCCTAACTACCAAGGTGACTCCGATTTGCATTATTGATGCTGATATTCGGCAGTTGCGGAGAAAGGCCATCAAGATGGTGAGAGTCCGTTGGGACAATTGTGGCCGCGAGGAGCTCTCTTAGGAGCCAGAAGAGATCATGCGCGAGGAGTACCCTGATCTGTTTACTCAGGTATGACAAGTTTCATTTCGTTGTTTGTGCTTTAAATTTTGGGACGAAATTTCTTTAAGGGGGAGAGAATTGTAACGCCCCGAATTGATTTAATTCGGATTTTGGTGTGCGTTTAGATTGTTTTGGGGTGCGGGTATGGGTGTGGTCTGCGAATAGCAAAGTGGGGTGCGTATAGGCTTAGGTTTTTATAAAACCTCCTCCCCCTCTCAACCCTAAACACCCGACCTCCCCTCTACTTCTCTCGCTCTCGTTGCCAGCCGCAAAGCCCCCTCCCGACATCCCGTCGCCCTTCCTCTTTCTGTTCGCGTGAGGCAACCCGAGCTCCTCCCCAACCTCCCTATCCCTTTCATCGGCCTGGAGCAGGGAAGCGCCGCCCCCGATCTTTCCTCCTCCCTCTCTCGCCGTCGGTTTGGAGTAAGGAGGAGCTGCGCCCCCGTCTCCCTTCCTCACTCTCTTTCCCGTCGTCGCCTAGGGCAAGGAGGGCCTGTCTCCCTCCTCTCCCTCTCGTTTGCACAGTGAGGCCGATCCCTCCCCTCTCCCTCTTCTTTGAGCTCTCTTTAGGGCTTCTACAAAGGGAGACCGCAAGCCGCAGCGTAAGCTTGGAGCGTCGTTTAGCGACTCGAAGCGTCGAGTGGAGGCGGGATCTGCAAAGAGGACAGCTATCTTGAACGTGCTCCATGGTTCAGAAGCGCACACTAAGGGTAACGATCTCTTCTACCCTCATTTGGACGTGTCCTAGTCCTTTTCCGTGCATCGTTGAGGCCCCTACCCAAAAGGGTGAGGTCGTGGCCTCCGACGGGTCGATTCGTGTTATCCCCGTCAAATCTTGCATACATGTAGAGTCCATGCGTGAAATGGACGTAGGCGCGCTGTGTGAAGCCCATCCGAGACGGTTCGTCCGGATTGGTGATGCTATTTGATATTATGCGTGCCGGGGGAAAACTCCGTGTTGATATCCTGCTTCGTAGGACTAGAGGGTGCTACTGCATGCGCAGCAACGCCTGAGGGTGTGCCCCGGGGAGCACATGAAGTTAGAAACAGAAATGGAGTTTCTGTTCACTACCGCTGGCGTTAGCGTTATCGCCGGGCGGTAGCTCCCAGACTTGGTTCTGGTGATTTTGTGCGTTCTGAGGCAGTGGGAGTGCTACTGCATGTGCAGCAATGCCTGGGGGTGTGCCCCAGGAAGCACCCACAGCTAGAAGCCAAAATAGGGTTACTGTGCGCTATCGCCAGGCGTTAGCATTAACACCGATGATAGCTCCTAGACTGAGTTCTGGTGATGTTGTTGTGCCCACCTGTTGAGAGGACCTGAGGCCTGTGTGCCCGACCTGTGAGGGTGTCCTGGTGGATGACTTAGCGGCCCGTAGAGCCAGCTAATTGAGAATACCTGGGCTGAGGGGACGCCATAACCGCTCTTCGTGTTGTACAACGAGAGCTGTGAACAACAGGCATTTGGCGAACCTAAAACCGCACCATCGCAACACCTGATTAGTAAGTCTCGTACAGCATGTCGGGAAGCAATGGGAAAGAGTCTTCGGACTACGGGATGTTCATAATTAAAGCACGGGAGAGCCCTGGTATTCGGGCCACCGACTTTAGCCTCGAAGGGCAAAGCCATCAAGAGTGGATGGTGGTGGAAGGCGGAGTACACCAAAGAGTGCCTGAGAGCACGAGACGTGGAGGCCATTCCCACGTTTGTGATTGATGCATATGTATGAATTGTTTTGGGATGCGTTAGCCGCCTCTTTCTGCTATATATATATATGATGTGATGCTCTTGCAGGGACAAGAAACTGCCACCCCCTCGAAGGGGTGGGGACGTTATAATTTGGTCAGCCGTAGCTGACCGTTGCCCTGTTTTGCCACCGTTTTTGGTGGGCTTATTGTACAGGTGCTGGACAGAGCGGGAACATAGCGGGCTGAAGCCCCTGTGCTGCTGCGGCCCTTGAAGGCCTTTTGATGTTCTTTTGCTTTTCATGTATGGCCGGTCTGCGCGCCGATGTTGGTAATTTGTAAGGCCGTCGCGCCTAAATTTTGTGTTATAAAACATTTATTCCTAAGTAATAGAAGTGGACATACCCGGGTTCGGGTTTTGTAGTTTATATTTCTTGTCTCTCTCTTTTGCTTCCGCATAGAATGCTCTGAGTTAGGTTCGTTGTTTAGGGTCGTTCGATATTTAAATTAAGTGACGTTCCCGTTTGTTTTGTAGTATATGGCGTGGGGCCCCGGCCGGACCTTCGGTTATATGCTCCCGAACGGATGGGGATGTTACAGACATGGTGTAACATCCCCCAAACAGCTAGACCCCTAGAGTGTTTTTTTTCATGACTAGGTCATGACAAAACCCTAGGAAGCTTGAAGAGATCACTTGGCCTTAGGCTTGAAGAAGAAGAGCACCTTGGACTGCAAATAGCAATTTCCAATTACCAAGCTTAGGGTTGGACTTTAGGGCCTCACCTTGAGCCTTTGACCCCACCATGGCACACCTAACCCTTTGGAGGGTCCCTTAGAGCATCTAGGACCCATTGGGGTCAACCAAAGAGTCCAAATTTGACCAAGGTCAACCCTAACCTTAAATTGGTCAAAGTAGCCTAATTAAGGTCAATTGGCCTCCACCATTCCAAATTGACCTTTTCCCTACCCATATAAGGTTATTAGGGACCCAATGGACCAAAACCCCCCATCATGGGGCCACCAAATTGGCCAATTTGACCTAAGTCAACTTTAGCCCTATTTTGGTCAAATTGCCCTATTGTGGGTCAATTGGCCTCCAACTTGCCAAATTGACCCTACCTAGACCTTCCTAACCCTTAGGGGAGTGCAATGAGTCACTAGCCACCCATTGGGGCCAACCCAAATGGTCAAATTGACCAAAGTCAACTCCCCCCTAAATTTTGGTCAAAATGACCTATTTTGATCTAATCAAGCCCAATCTACTTGGGCTAAGCCCAATTGGAGTAGCCCATTAGTCTAGGAGGCTGAGAATTACTCAAAGAGCCATCCAATTTCTGTAAATGATGATTGGGAGAGAGAAACCCCATTTTCCCCAAAAATGGTGGAGCGAGAAAGAGAGAAATAATGACCATTCATGGCTTGGGAGGCCAAAGGCTTCCTCTCTTCACCTCCCATGGCTTGGTACTTTCCCCCTAATTAATTTGGAGGAGTTTAATAGCCAGGACCGGCCACAAGGGGGCTGAATTTGGAGGATTTTCATGGTGGCCGAAAATAGCTTTAATGGCCATTCATGGCAAATGGAGGTTACACACTCCCTCTCCCTCAATTAAGCTCTCTATCATCTTCAAAAGACCGAGAGGAGTGAAACCCCCAACATTCCAGAAGAAATCGTGCATCCTTGTCTCAGATCGGCATGGCATCCAAGCTCCAAGGTCGACCCTGGTGATGGGCCAAACGGCAAGGCTTCAAGGCTCCACTCAGGTATGGTTCTTCTCCTCTTCTCTAGTGGGTAGATCTACTTCAAAAATCGGCAAGGATTGGGGCCAATTGGTACTCCATCTTCATGGCCGAAATCTCCTTTTATTGGAGATTTTCTTCTTGCCAAAACCACCGGTTCCGGCCACCACCGGCCGGCCAACACCTCCCATCGCCGGCCACCACCTCAAGGAAGGTGGTGGTAGCATTGGCTGGCCGGGGAGGGGCGTGGGTGGCCGGGAAAACCATGGTAGATAGGCTACAGGTCGGGTAAATCTCCACCCTTGGCTGGAGGAGGAAGATGACCAACTACCATCGGATTTGCTTCAGGATTCGTGCTGAATCATATAGTATAAATCCTTATGAAATTATATTTTCTGTCACACTTTTTGCTGTACATAGATTAATTTATTAAAAATAATTAGTCCCCTCTACAGAAAAAGTGGTCAACACCAAAGATGTAGCCCTTGGAGTCTACTTTATTTTAAAATTAATTTCACCACAAAAGGAGTTCTGTAGATCTCTGTAGGTCCATTTTGGTGGGGCTGGTCCCTAGTGTAGGACAGCCACCATGTCTTGAATTACTTTTGATTGGGAAATGATATGGACTTGAGATTTGAAACATAGTCTACTTATACCTACACACACATCATATCCAAAGATGGGAATTTTAGGAGAATATTTTTCTAAGGTTTTTGTAATAATTTCATAAATCATATATTAATTAATTATTGGGTCAAATGACCTCCAATGCCCTCCAAAGTTTAGTGGGTACTTCTTAGGGTTATTACATGACCCTGGTAAAAATCTCAGCCCAATTGGGACTGATTTAGTTTGGAAATTGGTTAACCTAATTTGGGTCTAATTAGGTCAAAATTAGGGCATGATGTTTATCTTGGGGTATTGTTGTCAAATCTCATCACTATGAAGTGAAACCTTGGTCACTGGTTTAAGACCACCTAAAGTACCCCCCCCCCCCCCATGAGTGGTTTGGTGTGGTGTGGAGGTGGATATGCCCTAGGACCCTAGTTTTACCCCTTGGGGTGCATATAGAGCTTTGTGAAGGACATGGGGCCAAATGTCCTTGAATGGTTATGAAACTTGGTGGATAAGTTCATAGGGGGTGAATAGGCTCTATGTAATTTTATAAGAATTTTAGGAACAATTATTCCCTTGAAATAGGTCATAACCCCTTTAGGGAAATTCCTCATAAGAAAAATTTACATGCTTAAATTGATATGGATGGTGATGAAACTTTGGTAGTGTCTTTATTATCATGATATACACCTCTGGTAATTTTTGTGTATTTAATTGAATGATTTAACCCATACTTCATTCACAAGGTATTTATTTTGTCTTAGGCTTAAGAAAAATAATTGAGGGTCCAATACTCTTTGATAAATTGTGAAAATTGGTTATAAAACATTTCAGAGCATTAGGAAGCTCTGTGAATTTTTATATAATTTTTGGAGACTTAAATGAGTAGGCTACTTCACAACTTATCTTATTTGAGGATTTCTTAAAGTATTTATTTATGTGAGAAAATGATTTCCATAAATCCTGAAATTTAGTCAGTAGACTTTTCTGATGAATACAAAGGTCAGTTAATTTTCCCCCAATTTTGGTGTAAGTATTTTTGGTGGTTCTTTCATAATTCTACAAATTTGGTTATAAGTTGAATATTAGAAATAGTAGACAATTCCCTACTGTAAAAATATGATATGCTGTATTTGCTGATATTTAGTCATCATAGATTTATAATAATTTTTTGGGGGGTATATCATAAGAAGATCTTACACTTCATGTTCATTTTCATAATTGGCAAAGGTTTGGAGAAATTAAAATAAATGCTAAATAATTAAGTAAAAATATGATTCTCTGGATTTAGTCTTATAACATCATGATAAACCTACAGTAAATATCTTGAGTCAGTTGGTTGAATATTTGGAGTACCTCTACTTACAAGCTTCATATAGTTAGTTTGGTCTGCGTTTAGTAAAACTGTGGAACTTGGGTAACTAGTGGCCTACTAAGTGGGAATGGCATGTAGTTGGTGTACATGGTCAGGATGAAGAGATCTAGGTCACCAAAAAGGAGTTATATATTAAGAGTGCTTGGTGAGTTAAGGGTAAGGTTGTGCTTGGGATTGACGAAGGATCGTCTTTTTCCTAGCGTGTCATAAAGCACTTAGGTTTAACTCAAATGAAATGAAAAGAGGGGTGTTCTTATGGGTAGATACCAATAACACTAAGTGTCTTGAGAAAGGGAGCCTTGGGGTGTCATCCCATTATAGTTCCTAGTACCGTAGCGAGCCCCTTACACGGTAATCCTCGGGAAGTCCAAGATTAACCATAAACTGTAGGAGTAAGTTGATGTACAAGATTAACTTAATAATACTCTCACCCACACCCCGTTATCACGGGTATGTTATTTGGTTTGGTTTTTGAGCGGTAGGCTCGGTGGTTAAAGCAGCGGACTAATTAGTCCGGTGAGCTTGTGACTCAGTGATGCTTGTTGTTACAGACGGGTTGGACCGGCGAGCCGGTGGCTCGGAAGGTTATGGTAATGGGCGGGTTAGCCCAGGGAGCCTATGGATCGGAGATAGGTAGTAGAACATGTTGCATGTGCATGAAGGTGGTGGGTCTCCGGTATTGGACGGTCGTTCACACCGACGTCAATACGTTGACTCGACAAGTGTGGAATTTGCACTTAGCCTTGAAAGTCTGGTGGTCCAGCCAGTAAGAGTACGCAGATGCTCCGCGGTTTTGCATTGAGGCGTACGATAGGTCTAGGTAGGGTAGTGTGAATACCAACCTAGAGGTGGGCGAGGCCCAACCCACCGCTTCGGTTTGCCACTACGGGAGTATCCTGGGAGTCTTGCTAGCTCCAAAAAGGGGGAACTAAAGGTCTATGCGCATAGAGTCGAAGTGTGTGAGTTGCACTTGTATGAACATAGCATAAACTGCATAACTCTGCATGTCATGGCATAAACATTGCATTTCAACCCCTACCCTTATCGTATAAGTCGGTTATGGGACTTCTTATACGATAGGTCTTGCTAAACGACCCCTTGGTCTATAGGTTTGTATGGGCATTTCTATAAATCAATGGTTACTTTTCTATTATATTTGCCTTTACTTACTGCACTTTACTTACTCTTTACCTGCTCTTACTATGCGCTTTACTGCTTAGATTACTTATGTACATATGTGTAGTGGTAGAAACACTTCCTGTAGATTATGCCCCTGTCATCTGCTTTTTGATTATACCCCTTGTTGTCCTCCGCTTCATCCCTCCTGCATGGTGCCTAGGAGCCATTGGGGGTGGGGTGGGGAACATAAGGCTTAGTCTTTTTGACTAACGGTCGATGGACCATATCATTTTAGGAGATCGAGGAGACGCAGCAGCACCAGAGGCCGATGCAAACGGAGGCGGGCCAGCCTATTACAGGAGCACCAGATTCAGGATCAGTGGGTGATTAGCAGTTAACTTCCGCGAGTGATCTTGTAGTGAGGACATGATGTATAGGGTATGTGCCCTTTATTAATGTAATCTTTTATTCAGTTATTATCTGTGGACATTTACCTTTATGGTTTTATATTTCATGTGATGTGGTCTTGAGCTTCTTTATTTGTTCAAGTATACTTTTCTTCTTTGTGATCGATCTAGCCGGCAAGATCAGCGCTTTGTAATGGCGACCTTTCCATGCGAGGGTGTCACCACAAAGCGGCCGTTCTGGGCCTAAGACCCCGGGTTTGAAAAGAAAAAAATGGGGTCTTACAAACTGGTATCAAAGCAAACCTCGATCCGAAGAAAAAAGTCCACAAACCCTGGGCCACCCCGCGCGAGCTTAGTTTGAGGACAAACTAGCAGTGGAAGCAGTGGTGTGCCCATATGGGGAAATCACATGAAAAAGTCCACTTTTAACTGAATCTTTTTAGCCAAATCTCTTTACGAGTGTAAAGTTTTCTTTTGTAGCTTGCGGCGAACCCTGTCCCCAGCAGGGAATACCTCCGGCTTCAAAGATCTCTTTAGTTAGTCCTTTAGTTAACAAGTTAGACTCAACCCCACTAGGACACATGACTTACCATGACAATTTATACCACGACCTAGTCTGAAATAGACCGTAGGTATAACTTTTGGTGAAGGTATGCGGATACCGCAAAGAGGCTAGAGAAAGATTGATTGACACATAACCAGAAGCTAGGGGACTCGTAGACTCATCCCCCGTATCAGTGACATGATTACATTGAGACAACCACCACGACAAACACCGAGGGTCAAATAAGAATTCAAGTTCAGAAGAGACCCGTTTGGGATTGGGACACAAGTTGACCTTGATAAGGTTATCGTAGGGGACCTTGAAGAGTCTAAAGTATGGAGTACACCAACAAGTCTCAAGATAGAACCCCAAGTCTAAGGTTGTGTGCCCTAAGGATTTCTTGCATACCTAGGACGAATATAACATGGTAATATTGAAGATACTTAGCCCAAAAATAGATAGAGGCTAATCTTTTGTTTATTGGGGCTTACCTTTTGTTTATTGGGCAAATTAGTTACTGACTTGGGTGTCTCTTAGATCTAATTTAGCAAGTGCTATGTCGGGAACATGATGATTTTGAAGTCGATCTTATTCAATGTTACTTGGGCGAAGATAGATTCTATAAAAGCACATTAGGAATGATGATCTGAAGTATTACCAGGACCATGGATAGACATCGTTGATCGAACAACGACTTGACCTTAGTTGAAGCATTAGAAATGTAAAGTTGCTAGGTTTAGTCACTTAGGGATGCATATGCCTTTTTGGAAGTTGAGAACTGAAATTAGGTCGTGCAAGCTTTAGTTATATTTGAAAGTTTTGGTAGTTTGGGGCTTTCAGAAGTGATTAACTTATGATTCATTATAAGTTACGCTCTGTCATGGTAGAAAATTTTAACTGCAATGATAATCTTCAAACCTTGGAAGTTATGATGACGAATAACCAGAGATCATAGACGATGACTTATTGGATTTTGAATCTAGTGTTTGAGTTTACTATGATAAGAACGATCTAAGTTTATCTTACTTTGGCCCATTCGAAAGTGATCAAGACTAGCATATGTAGAAGTAATAGGAATTTGGTGAAATAAACGTGAAGATATTTTCTTGATGAAATTGACTTGCGAAAAATCTTAGGGTTTCAAAAGATTCTACCCGTAAACCTTATGAATCAAACTCCACCTAGAAAGTGATTGGGAGTCATCTTCAAACATTGATACTAGTGTTGGTTGGTTAACATATGATCATAAGACCCATGTGTACACCCCCTTAAATTCTGAGGATAATTGGGATGCTTGATGATGCGATCAGTCCCACTAAATGATAAGAATCATTTAAAATCATAAAGTTGAGTTGGTTGATGACTCGGGCGTACCCGTAGGAATAAGAAGCTGATTGTGTAGAGAAGTTTTTATAGAGTTGCTGCCTACCCACATAGATGAGAAATATAGTCACCGGAAAAATGGTGTATTGTGGAATGTATATTTCCTCGAAATGAAGAAAGACATCATAAGTTTTGTGATGCACGGTGAAGGTCAAGTGCAAAAGACTTTGGAGAACTACCACAGTCACTGCCAGTGTTAGAGTGAAGCTCGAAAATATAACTATGGTTTTCACACCCAGGTTACCACTCCGAACACAGTCTTATTTGGAACAACGAGGATAGATTAACCAAGGTAGCTATGGTCACCTTGTACTGGAAGGACACTCTCGTTGGTGTTTGATGGGATTTGTTGAGCAGTTTGTCCGTTATCATGGTGTGACCAGGACGATCATGTCGGATCGGGATGAACGGTTTATGTCCAAGAAGTGAAGATCAGTCCAGGCTCATCTGGGCTCTTGGCTGACGTTCAGCACAGCTTTCCACCCTCAGAGGGACGAAGGCGCAGGATTCCACCATCTTGGACCCAGGATGAGGATTTAAGGAGACTCGGCTCTGAATTTGTGAAGGACATAGATACCCAGGTGCGGCTGATTCGAGTTAGGATGTTGGAGGCCCAGAGCAGTCAGGTCAGGTATTATGATGCATGGTATCGTAAGGTAGAGTTCCAGGTTGGAGACCGAGTGTTCCGGAAGATACGTTCGATGCAGGGAGTCTCGCGGTTTCGCAGGCGGAAGAAGATCAGTCTGAGATAGATGAGGCTCTACAGGATCCTGGAGTGGATCAGCCTGGCTTATAAACTGGAGTTGCCGCCGGAGTTAGCGGGATTGCATGACATCTTCTATGTCTCCTCCTTTAGGATAGCTCTACTACGGCCGAAGCAGTGAATTTCTACTATAGATGGCCTGGTATCCTCCAATTGATTGATTCACCTGGAGCCGGTCCGGTTAGATGGCACGAAGATGCGGGTCTTGCGGCGCAAGGAGGTCCCGCTGGTCAAGGTTCTGTGGAGAAATTATGGACAGGAGGAGCACACCTGGGAGCCACTAGAACTGGTGTGGCAGAGATAGTCGGTACTCTTCGAGTTAGGAATAACTTCAATTCTTAGGGGATGTTACGTTCAGCCACTCTCGATGAAAAACCCCGCAAGCCTAACCTGAATTTTGATGACGAAATTATTTTTTTTGTTTATTGGGATTTGTAACATCCCCCAAACAGCTAGACCCCTAGAGTGGTTTTGTCATGACTAGGTCATGACAAAACCCTAGGAAGCTTGAAGAGATCACTTGGCCTTAGGCTTGAAGGAGAAGAACACCTTGGTCTACAAATAGCAATTTCCAATTACCAAGCTTAGGGTTGGACTTTAGGGCCTCACCTTGACCCTTTGACCCAACCATGGCACACCTAACCCTTTGGAGGGTCCCTTAGAGCATCTAGGACCCATTGGGGTCAACCAAAGAGGCCAAATTTGACCAAAGTCAACCCTAACCTTAAATTGGTCAAAGTAGCCTAATTAGGGTCAATTGGCCTCCACCATGCCAAATTGACCTTTTCCCTACCCTTATAAGGTTATTAGGGACTCAATGGACCAAAACCCCCATCATGGGGCCACCAAATTGGCCAATTTGACCTAAGTCAATTCTAGCCCTATTTTGGTCAAATTGCCCTATTGTGGGTCAATTGGCCTCCACCTTGTCCAATTGACCCTACATAGACCTTCCTAACCACTAGCCAACCATTGGGGCCAACCCAAATGGTCAAATTGACCAAAGTCAACTTCCCCCTAAATTTAGGTCAAAAGGACCTATTTTGATCTAATCAAGCCCAATCTACTTGGGCTAAGCCCAATTGGAGTAGCCCATTAGTCTAGGAGGCTGAGAATTACTCAAAGAGCCATCCAATTTATGTAAATGATGATTAGGAGAGAGAAACCCCATTTTCCCCAAAAATGGTGGAGGAGAAAGAGAGAAATAATGGTCATTCATGGCTTGGGAGGCCAAAGGCTTCCTCTCTTCACCTCCCATGGCTTGGTACTTTCCCCCTAATTAATTTGGAGGAGTTTAATAGCCAGGGCCGGCCACAAGGGGGCTGAATTTGGAGGATTTTCATGGTGGCCGAAAATAGCTTTAATGGCCATTCATGGCAAATGGAGGTTACACACTCCCTCTCCCTCAATTAAGCTCTCTATCATCTTCAAAAGACTGAGAGGAGTGAAACCCACAACATTCCAGAAGAAATCGTGCATCCTAGTCTCAGATCGGCATGGCATCCAAGCTCCAAGGTCGACCATGGTGATGGGCCAAACGATAAGGCTTCAAGGCTCCACTCAGGTCTGGTTCTTCTCCTCTTCTCTAGTGGGTAGATCTACTTCAAAAATCGGCAAGGATTGGGGCCAATTGGTCCTCCATCTTCATGGCCGAAATCTCCTTTTATTGGAGATTTTCTTCTTGCCAAAACCACCGGTTCCGGCCACCATCGGCCGACCAACACCTCCCATCGTCGGCCACCACATCAAGGAAGGTGGTGGCATTGGCTGGCCGGGGAGGGGCGTGGGTGGCCGGGAAAACCATGGTAGATAGGCTACAAGTTGGGTAAATCTCCACCCTTGGCTGGAGGAGGAAGATGACCAGCTACCATCGGATTTGCTTCAAGATTCGTGCTGAATCATATAGTATAAATCCTTATGAAATTATATTTTCTGTCACACTTTTTGCTGTACCTAAATTAATTTATTAAAAATACTTTGGCCCCTCTACAGAAAATGTGGTCAACACCAAAGTTGTAGCCCTTGGAGTGTACTTTATTTTAAAATTTATTTCACCCCAAAAGGAGTTCTGTAGCTCCATGTAGGTCCATTTTGGTGGGGCTGGTCCCTAGTAAAGGACAGCCACCATTTCTTGAATAACTTTTGATTGGGAAATGATATGGACTTGAGATTTGAAACATAGTCTACTTATACCTACACACACATCATATCCAAAGATGGGAATTTTAGGAGAACATTTTTCTAAGGTTTTTGTAATAATTTCATAAATCATATATTAATTAATTATTGGGTCAAATGATCTCCAATGCCCTCCAAAGTTTAGTGGGTACTTCTTAGGGTTATCACATGACCCTGGTAAAAATCTCAGCCCAATTGGGACTGATTTAGTTTGGAAATTGGTTAACCTAATTTGGGTCTAATTAGGTTAAAATTAGGGCATGATGTTTATCTTGGGGTATTGTGGTCAAATCTCATCACTATGAAGTGAAACCTTGGTCACTGGTTTAAGATCACCTAAAGTACCCCCATGAGTGGTTTGGGGTGGTGTGGAGGTGGATATGCCCTAGGACCCTAGTTTTACCCCTTGGGGTGCATATAGAGCTTTGTGAAGGACATGAGGTCAAATGTCCTTGAATGGTTATGAAACTTGGTGGATAAGTTCATAGGGGGTAAATAGGCTCTATGTAATTTTATAAGAATTTTAGGAACAATTATTCCCTTGAAATAGGTCATAACCCCTTTAGGGAAATTCCTCATAAGAAAAATTTACATGCTTAAATTGATATGGATGGTGATGAAACTTTGGTAGTGTCTTTATTATCATGATATACACCTCTGGTAATTTTTGTGTATTTAATTGAATGATTTAACCCATACTTCATTCACAAGGCATTTATTTTGTCTTAGGCTTAAGAAAAATAATTGAGGGTCCAATACTCTTTGATAAATTGTGAAAATTGGTTATAAAACATTTTAGAGCATTAGGAAGCTCTGTGAATTTTTATATAATTTTTGGAGACTTAAATGAGTAGGCTACTTCACAACTTATCTTATTTGAGGATTTCTTAAAGTATTTATTTATGTGAGAAAATGATTTCCATAAATCCTGAAATTTAGTCAGTAGACTTTTCTGATGAATACAAAGGTCAGTTAATTTTCCCCCAATTTTGGTGTAAGTATTTTTGGTGGTTCTTTCATAATTCTACAAATTTGGTTATAAGTTGAATATTAGAAATAGTAGACAATTCCCTACTGTAAAAATATGATATGCTGTATTTGCTGATATTTAGTCATCATAGATTTATAATAATTTTTTGGGGGGTATATCATAAGAAGATCTTACACTTCATGTTCATTTTCATAATTGGCAAAGGTTTGGAGAAATTAAAATAAATGCTAAATAATTAAGTAAAAATATGATTCTCTGGATTTAGTCTTATAACATCATGATAAACCTACAGTAAATATCTTGAGTCAGTTGGTTGAATATTTGGAGTACCTCTACTTACAAGCTTCATATAGTTAGTTTGGTCTGCGTTTAGTAAAACTGTGGAACTTGGGTAACTAGTGGCCTACTAAGTGGGAATGGCATGTAGTTGGTGTACATGGTCAGGATGAAGAGATCTAGGTCACCAAAAAGGAGTTATATATTAAGAGTGCTTGGTGAGTTAAGGGTAAGGTTGTGCTTGGGATTGACGAAGGATCGTCTTTTTCCTAGCGTGTCATAAAGCACTTAGGTTTAACTCAAATGAAATGAAAAGAGGGGTGTTCTTATGGGTAGATACCAATAACACTAAGTGTCTTGAGAAAGGGAGCCTTGGGGTGTCATCCCATTATAGTTCCTAGTACCGTAGCGAGCCCCTTACACGGTAATCCTCGGGAAGTCCAAGATTAACCATAAACTGTAGGAGTAAGTTGATGTACAAGATTAACTTAATAATACTCTCACCCACACCCCGTTATCACGGGTATGTTATTTGGTTTGGTTTTTGAGCGGTAGGCTCGGTGGTTGAAGCAGCGGACTAGTTAGTCCGGTGAGCTTGTGACTCAGTGATGCTTGTTGTTACAGACGGGTTGGACCGGCGAGCCGGTGGCTCGGAAGGTTATGGTAATGGGCGGGTTAGCCCAGGGAGCCTATGGATCGGAGATAGGTAGTAGAACATGTTGCATGTGCATGAAGGTGGTGGGTCTCCGGTATTGGACGGTCGTTCACACCGACGTCAATACGTTGACTCGACAAGTGTGGAATTTGCACTTAGCCTTGAAAGTCTGGTGGTCCAGCCAGTAAGAGTACGCAGATGCTCCGCGGTTTTGCATTGAGGCGTACGATAGGTCTAGGTAGGGTAGTGTGAATACCAACCTAGAGGTGGGCGAGACCCAACCCACCTCTTCCGTTTGCCACTACGGGAATATCCTGGGAGTCTTGCTAGCTCCAAAAAGGGGGAACTAAAGGTCTATGCGCATAGAGTCGAAGTGTGTGAGTTGCACTTGTATGAACATAGCATAAACTGCATAACTCTGCATATCATGGCATAAACATTGCATTTCAACCCCTACCCCTATCGTATAAGTCGGTTATGGGACTTCTTATACGATAGGCCTTGCTAAACGACCTCTTGGTCTATAGGTTTGTATGGGCATTCCTATAAATCAATTGTTACTTTTCTATTATATCTGTATTTACTTACTCACTTTACTTACTCTTTACCTGCTCTTACTATGCTCTTTACTGCTTAGATTACTTATGTACATATGTGTAGTGGTAGAAACACTTCCTATAGATTATGCCCCTGTCATCTGCTTTTTGATTATACCCCTTGTTGTCCTCCGCTTCTTCCCTCCCGCACGGTGCCTAGGAGCCATTGGGGGTGGGGTGGGGAACATAAGGCTTAGTCTTTTTGACTAACGGTCGGTGGACCATATCATTTTAGGAGATCGAGGAGACGCAACAGCACCAGAGGCCGGTGCAGACGGAGGCGGGTCAGCCTATTACAGGAGCACCAGATTCAGGATCAGTGGGTGATTAGTATTTAGTTTCCGCGAGTGATCTTGTAGTGAGGACATGATGTATAGGGCATGTGCCCTTTATTAATGTAATCTTTTATTCAGTTATTATCTGTGGACATTTACCTTTATGGTTTTATATTTCATGTGATGTGTTCTTGAGCTTCTTTATTTGTTCAAGTATACTTTTCTTCTTTGTGATTGATCTGGCCGACAGGATCGGCGCTTTGTAGTGGTGACGTTCCCGTGCGAGGGTGTCACCACAAAGCGGCGGTTCTGGGCCTAAGACCCCGGGTTTGAAAAGAAAAAAATGGGGTCTTACACATGGGGAGGGGGGTAGTGTTTGCTCACAATACTCATGCGAGGGAGGGGGGTACCAACATCTCTTCCCAAGGTGCCCATGGGGGGTCTATTTATAGACTTCCCAAAATTGGGTTGCGGATAGCCAAAATTATACTATTCTCAGCTCAACATCGAACCCGAACGATCAAAACAGGGGGAGAGGCGAGTGGAGGATGAGACGTCCACTCCCCCCCTCCCTCGTCGGGGGTCAAACGAGTGGACCGAGGTCCACCGCCCTGACTGGGCGAGTGGACCTTACGATCCACTCAACCCACTGTGCTAGTGGACCATTGGTCCACTCGCCCATACCCTTGGGCGAGTGGACCCATGGTCCACTCGCCCCCCACTCGGGCGAGTGGACCAATGGTCCACTCTCCCGGGTCCTTGGGCGAGTGGATCAAGGGTCCAGTCGCCCGGGGCCTTGGGCGAGTGCCAAGGTCCACTCGTCCAAGGAGGTCTGACCCCCCGGGCCTTCTCTTTCTGGTCTTGACGACCTCCGACGGTTTGGTCCGCTGCATCACGGTCACCCTCTATACCACGACCTCATCTGCGTCGGGTCACACCGACTCGGAAAATATGAAGGTTGTACAATAGTGTTTTGTGGTAGATGTTAGACCAATTGCTGGCTGCTGTGCTATTTTCTTGCTGATTTATTTTACCTACTTGTTATCTAGGAAATTTTTATGTTAGGTTGCATGTTAGTTATTTTCAAGTATAGAAAGAGCGACGTTCTCATCTCATACTAATAATAACATCTTTTAATAAATATCGCCATATTTTAAGTGATTATAAAAGCTCATTATACTTTTACTAAATCTGAATGTGCATATCGTTAAGCGTGTTTGTTGAGTCTTCATACTCACATAGGTTGATAAATGATCAAAACTAAATATGTTCCACTGCGTACATGTATATTTTTACTCGTGGACTAGTTGATCCACTGAACCGAGGGACACGGTTATCAAAACCTCAACTTAAACTATGTTTTCACCTCAACAATATATGATTTCCATGAAATATAACCTATGGAGGTTCATGCCTGAGCATCTGCAGTTGTCCCTTGCATGTTGTGGCATCACGCCGCGTATTTTCTCTTGCTCTGGTAATAAATTAAAGGATGAGAAAATGCAGGTTGTGAAATTACATGTTACTCAAATATTATATACAAATAAATGATGTGTATGATTATGTTATCCCAATATTTGGCTCACCCTACCTGTGTCCCCTGTCTACGAGAGAGGAACATCTCGGGAGTAGCGCTCCAAATCTGGCAAAATTAGCCACTTGCAATCCGTCTGTGGAGTATCGATTTCGCAGTGTTTTGTCTGAAGACCCTTATATCATGGGAGTGGTGCTCCTTCTGGGCTTAGTTAGCTAAAAATATGTCTTGTGTGGCGTACCGTCTACAAGTGAACGAGCCCTCCGGTTTGGCCGACCGACGTACTGTAAGTGCTGACTAATAAATTAATTATTTTTGATATAAAAATAAATTGACTTTTACAATCAAATTAAATGAATATCTGGTGATGTGTTACTCTTGTATTTTACTTGCATTTTGCTTAAAACTTGTGCATACTTATATATATGATGTGTTATTCTTTCAGGGTGAGTCAGAATGCTCACCAGCCTACTTATATTTTTAGGTACCAATGTTGATATGGGCGTCAGTGGGCAGTGAGGAAGACCACTATGTTTTGTTTTTACTATGTAATAAAAAATGTTATATCCAATCTGATGAGATACATGTAAACTTTTGAAATATAATAAAATATGTTGGTTTTGTTGATTTCGCTCTGGAAATGTGTAACCATAAAAAGATCCTTACCTCACATTTACTGTTCCCGCCTCGTTAACTCAAGCTTACCGGGTCAGGGTGTGACAAGTTGGTATCAGAGGGAGGTTACACATAAAGGAGTGGAACCAGTAAAATTAGCAGAATACTTGAACAGTAAGATTAGACCCCCTGAACATATGTTAGTAAACCCGAGTGGGGAAGACACAAGTAAGAACGAAATAAGATCAGTTTAATAAAGCATTGTGCTTGTGAGATCGACGTTTAAGTTGTCTAATTGGTTCTAATTATATTGGTGTCTAGGAAAGTGGTTGGGGTGAGTCAGTATCCCCCGAAAGGAAAGTGGTGTATAACGGTACATAGTGCGACCACAGACCTTATACTTACCTGGCCAATGAGCACCTTAAAATAGAAATTGTGAGTTAATTATGCAAGTAAAAGTATACGAGGTTTCGTTTTCACGTTCTAAAACGTTTATTTCCTTTTCAGGAAATGACCAAAAAAGATTCGTAAGTGTATGACCATACTCACAGAGGCAGTGACCAGGATAGTCATCCTCCGAGGATGCCAGTAGTACCCACAATGTGGATGTTGTTACTCAACTGGCAGCAGTCCTGGCCGAAGCTCTGCAAAGAGGACCAGTCCCACCTCCGAGATCTAGATCCAATTCCACACATGATGAAAGATGGTTGGACATCTTCATGCGGACAGGTCCCCCAAAGTTTGCAGGCTCAATGAACCCACTCGTCGCTGAATAGTGACTTTGTCAAGTAGAGAGAATATTCGAAGGAATTGAATGCCCGGAAGAAAAGCGGGTGACTCTTGACGAATTCATTCTGCAAAAGGATGTTGCAGCCTGGTGGAACAATCACAGACGCATCCACTTAAAAGGAAGGAAGGCGACCGACATTGCTTATAGTGAATTCGTAAAAGGATTCTGCAAGTGGTATTGGCTTGTGTCAGCACGACAGAGGATGAAGGAGCAACTTGCCCAGTTAACTCAGGGTACCCTTTCTGTTACAGAGTATGAATCTAAATTTTCTTCAATGCTTGAGCATGTCCCAGATGTTACTGGATCATTAGGCCAACAAATATTTATGTTGCGACGAGGATTAAGAGAATAAATCCAAGATGATCTAGACCCTTTCGACTTCTTCGACTATGAAGCATTAATTGAGGCGGCTCGTCGAGTCAAAGAAAGGCAGCGGACAGCGCGACCACCCCAGTCAGGAGAGAAAAAGAAGAATCAAGACCTCGGCCGTCAAAATCAATCGAAGCACCGGAACAATCCAACTCAGCCTACACCGACATGCCCTAAATGAAACAAACAATATTGGGGCTTCTGTACTTCAGACAAGAGGGACAACACTTGTTTTTACTATCATCGGTGAGGCCATATCAATAGAAATTGTCCGAAGAAGAAGGAGGTCGAGGGGCAGTCAACCGAAAGATCGAGACAACAAGCACCAACTCAACCTCGCATCTATGGGATGAATCAAGAAGAAGCCCGGGAAGCAACCGATGTGATATCGAGTACAATAATGTTTGAAAGTACCTCTTCTACTGCTTTATTTGATTATGGTGCAACACATTCTGTCATATCTGAAACAATTGCTAGTAAATTGTCATTACCTAAACAAAAACTAGAATAAGAAATTTTTATAAGCTTACCCAATGGTGAGAGGGTCAAAGTTGTTACCTATGTCCATGGTGACATAAGAATTGGGGAACAAAAGTTCGAGGCCAATCTTATTATCTTCCCTCTTGATCATTTCGATATAACTCTGGGTATGGATTGGTTAACAAAACATCGAGCCACAATTGATTGTTCTAAGAAGTAAATCACTTTCCATCAACCATTCTAACCCATTCTCAAGTTCCGAGGAGAGGGCGAAATTATCCCAATAATATCCGCTCTGAAAGCATGTACATTTCTGAAGCAAGGATGCACGACTTATCTATCCAGTGTATCTGAAGTCAAAGGAGTGAAGCAAAATGTCGAAGATATACCTATAGTCCAAGAATATCCAGACGTCTTTCCCGAAGACTTATATGGACTTCCTCCGCATAGAGAGATTGATTTCTCAATTGACCTACTTTCAGGAGCAGAGCTCATCTCTAAAACTCCTTATCGCCTAGCGACACCTAAACTGCAAGAATTGAAAGAGCAGTTATAGGATCTGTTGAACAAAGGATTCATCCGTCCAAGTACTTCTCTGTGGGGATTCCCAATTCTATTTGTGAAGTGAAAGGATGGTATTATGCGGGTGTGCATTGATTACCGCGGGCTGAACAAAGTCACTATCAAGAATCAATATCCATTACCGAGGATTGACGACTTGTTCGACCAGCTTCAAGGCGTGACAGTTTTCTCGAAGATTGATATGCGATCTGATTATCATCAATTGCGAGTGGAGGATAAAGATATCTAGAAAATGACATTTCGCACAAGACATGGTCATTATGAATTTCTTGTGATGCCCTTTGGAGTCACCAATGCTCCAACAGTATTCATGGACATGATGAAATGAGTTATGCACCCCTTTCTTGATCGGTTTGTCATAGTTTTTATTGACGATATATTGGTCTATTCAAGGAGTGAGAAAGAACATGAAAATCATCTGTGTCAAGTCCTTCAAACACTAAGAGAACATCGATTACTTGCCAAATTATCGAAATGTCAGGTTGAAAGAAGTAGCCTTCCTTGGCCACATCATTAGTGTTAAAGGAATCTTCGTAGATTCTGCCAAGATCTAAGAAATTATTGAATGGCCTCGTCCGACTAATGTTACTGAAATTCAAAGTGTCATGGGATTAGCAGGATACAATTGAAAGTTTGTAAATGATTTTTCAAAAATCGCGACCCCAATAGCGCGATTAACTCAGAAGGCAGTAAAGTTCGAATGGAGTGATAACTGCGAAGAAAACTTCCAAAATCTTAAGTAATTACTGGTTTCTACACCAATCTTATCCCTTCCTGCTGGCTATGAAGGTTTTCAAATATATAGTGACATGTCCTATCAAGGATTATGGTGTGCACTTATGCAACAAGGAAAGGTCATAACATATGCTTCTCGACAGTTGAAAGGATATGAGAAGAATTATCCTGTTCATGATTTAGAGTTATCCGTGATAGTATTCGCCCTGATGATTTGGAGACACTATCTTCTAGGGATAAAATGTCAAGTGTTCACAGATCATAAGGCTTGAAATATTTCCTGGACCAGAAGGATCTGAACATGCGACAAAGAAGGTGGCTAGAACTCATCAAAGACTACGACTTGGAGATTCTTTATCATCTGGGCAAAGCAAATGTAGTAGCAGACAGGTTAAGTCGTAGATTTGAGGCAAAGCTAATGACTTACTCTCTGATAGGCGATTTAGAAAAGTTAAAATTGAGCTCTGGAGCATCAATTTGTAGATCGACCCTAGCGCCTCTAATCATCTCCCCCGATTAGATGCGGAAGATTCAAGAAGGGCAACCAAATGAAGAATGAAGAAAGATGGTGAAGTCCTTGGTGGAGAAACCACAGTCCAAATTTCATATTGATGATCATAACATCTTGCGATGCGAGAGTTGATATGAGATTCCCCCTATTGACGATATTCAAAGACAACTACCGAAGGAAGCACATCAGTCCAAACTCTCTATCCATCCCGATGCCAAAATTGTATCATGATTTAGAGATGAATTTTTGGTGATCGGGCATGAAAGTGGATGTTGCAAGGTTTGTGTAACAGTGCCTAACATGTCAACAGGTAAAGACTGATCACCATCAACCAGGATGTATACTTCAACCACTGCCAATCCCTACTTGAAAATGGGAAGACATCTCAATGGAATTGGTAGTATGACTTCCAATAACGTCAATCAGAAATGATGCAATCTGGGTAATCGTCGATAGACTCACCAAATCAGTCCACTTTTTACTCATAAGAGTAAGCGAATCCATCTCAAGATTAGCCCAGAAATACATCGATCGCATCGTAGCCTTGCACGAAGTTCTAGTAACAATTGTATCTGACTGAGAACTCGGGACATCATTATTATGTGAATACACGTAATTCCACCCCTCGTTACGTTTATCAGAAGTTCGACATTATTTCTGTATATTAACTGATTTGTGTAATAACTTCGGCATTATTTCAACACAATGACTGCTAAGTATCGCATTAATGAATACTAACGTAACATATATGTATTGCATTATTTTCCACCTACTTCAGTCTTCTTGCTCCTCGGCTCAGGATTTTGGAAGCGCTTCCGCAACACTCTGTACCATAAATATTACTTTGGGGGGGTTTCAATAGCGCTTCCGCAACAACTAAATAGAATCCGAAGTCGAACTCTAGGTATAGAACTTCTCCCAAAGATCCCCCACAAGTTTGGCAGAATTCTGATACTTTCTCTCTCCTCTCTCTCTCCCCTCTTTCTCTCTCTTGATTTCCCAAAACTTGAATGGATATGGAATGAATGAATACTTACATTTGATCCATATTTATAGTAGTTTTCAAACGCCACTGAGCTAAATAGTCGATTTGATGAAATTTCTTCTGTGTACAACCCTCATATTTTCCAAGTCTGTGTGACCCGACGCAGATGAGGTCGTGGTAGAGAGGGTGATCGTGACGCAGCGGACCGAACAGTCGGAGGTCGTCAAGACCAGAAAGAGAAGGTCGGGGGGGGGGGGGCAGACCTCCTTGGACGAGTGGACCCTGGGTCCACTCGCCCAAGGCCCCGGGCGAGTGGACCCTTGGTCCACTCGCTCAAGGACCCGGGCGAGTGGACCCTTGGTCCACTCGCCTGAGTGGGGGGGGGGGAGTGGACCATGGGTCCACTCGCCTGAGGGTATGGGCGAGTGGACATGTGGTCCACTCGCCCCGTGCAGCTGGGCGAGTGGTCACCCGGTGGGTTGAGTGGACCGTAAGGTCCACTCGCCCAGTCAGGGCGGTGGACCTCGGTCCACTCGTTTGACCCCCGGCGAGGGGGGAGTGGACGTCTCGTCCTCCACTCGCCCCTCCCCCTCTTTTGATCGTTCGGGTTCGATGTTGAGCTGCGGATAGTAGAATTTTGGCTATCCGCAGCCCAATTTTGGGAAGTCTATAAATAGACCCCCATGGGCACCTTGGGAAGGGATGTTGATCTCCACCCCCTCTCCCTCGCGTGTGTCTTGTGAGCAAGCACTACCCCCTCCCCCCTCCCTTCGTCAATGAAGGTTGGTGGTGAGGTGAACTTCGGTGCCCTTCAAGGTGCCCAGGCTCAGCATTGCCTTGGGAGGGGAAGTTCCTTGTGAGCTTCTGGGTGTGTGGTAGGACCTCCGCGCTACATCTTAAGGGGTCCGTTTGCAGACTTAGGTGTTCTTAAGGGGTAAGGTTCTTCAGTTCTTAGTGATTGGTCAGGGGTTCGAGCTCGGGTCAAGTAAGGGTTATCTGCATCCCCCTTTCGAACGTGAGACCAGTTCTCTGGTTTCAACATTCTGATGTGGTGAGCGTGGAAGCAGCTAGTTCAGAAAGCTCTGGGCAAGTCTCATGGCTGGAAGCGATGAGCTCGGGGACTCACCCCTACCAGCGAGTACGTGAAGAAGGGTGACTTTGACGAGTTCAGGAAGTCGATCCTGGAGCTCTTGCAGGTCGCACTCCCCCTACACGGCGAGTGCTCGACACCACCTGCACCCGTGCTCGCCTTGCCATCTCTGATGGATACGGGGCAAGCGCATCGGCAAGGGAAGGAGCCAGCCGCAGGGGAGGGCTCGGGTCTTCAAGCAAGAGTGCTCTTCAACAGCTCTCCTAGGACCAACTATCACAGTGAGGAGGCAGTGAGAATGCCTCCGTCTCACCAAGGAGGGTGGGGGAGTCCCTTCTGCGAGCTGATTATCTCAGCTCCCGTTCCAGACGGGTTCAGCGAACCAGACATGTCTTACTATGCAGGGAAGGACGACCCTCTCCAGCACCTCCAGTGGTTTGAAGACATGGTCTCGATCAGACAAATAACGGATGCCTCCAAGTGCAGGCTCTTCGCCATCACTTTCAAGGGAGAGACAAAAGACTGGTTCCACCAGCTCCCATCAGGTACCATCTGCAGCTTCAAGGACCTGTGTCGGAGTTTCTTGTTGAGGTTCCCCACCTCAAAGAAGGGGAGGAAAGGGCCAGAATCCATGTTCTTGATTCAACAACAGCACGGGGAGACGTTGGGAAGCTACACAGATCGATTACAAGAGCAAGTCCTCCGCCTCCAGGTTGACCAAAGAAGCATGAGGGACCAGGAGAAAGAGAAGGAATAAGAAGACGAAGAAAGTAGAGGAGGTGATGAAGTAGATGGCCAAGTTGCATGTGGTCAAGTAGGCGCAAGAAGACGCGTTGTAATATGTAACCTCCACGTTATAAGTGAGAAATATTTAGAGGTAGTATCTTAGGTAAGATTCCCGACTAGAGACCATTCACCGGGCTCAGTCATGCCGACAGATGGGAGACTCGTCGGGTCGACTCGCTACTTGCTAAGTGGCTTGGGAGGGTGTTGAGTTCCTCTGCCTCCAGGTGAAGGTAAGCACCTAGGACGCGGACAGGTACTTCCGTCTCCAATCGGTAAGATCCCCGACTAGAGACCATTCTCCGGGCTCAGTCATGCCGACAGATGGGAGACTCATCGGGTCGACTTGCTACTTGGTAGCTGGATTGTGAGGGTGTTGAGTTCCTCTGCCTCCAGGTAAGCTAAGCCCCTAGGACGTAGATGGGTACTTCCGCCTCCAATTGGATTGGGAAGGCGTTGAGTTCCTCTGCCTCCAGGTAAGCAAATCACCTAGGATGTGGACGGGTACTCCGCCCCAATCGGTAAGATCCCCGACTAGAGACCATTCTCCGGGCTTAGTCATGCCGGCAGATGGGAGACTCATCGGGTCGACTTGCTACTTGGTAGCTGGATTGGGAGGGTGTTGAGTTCCTCTGCCTCCAGTGAAGGTAAGCACCTAGGACGCAGACGGGTACTTCCGCCTCTAATCGGTAAGATCCCCGACTAGAGACCATTCTCTGGGCTCAGTCATGCCGGGAGATGAGAGACTCATCAGGTCGACTTGCTATTTGGTAGCTGGATTGGGAGGGTGTTGAGTTCCTCTGCCTCCAGGTAAGCTAAGCCCCTAGGACGTAGATGGGTACTTCCGCCTCCAATTGGATTGGGAAGGCGTTGAGTTCCTCTGCCTCCAGGTAAGCAAAGCACCTAGGACGCGGACGGGTACTTCCGCCTCCAATCAGTAAGATCCCCGACTAGAGACCATTCACCGCGCCCAGTCATGCCGGCAAATGGGAGGCTCATCGGGTCGACTTGCTGCAGGTAAGACTTCAGAAAGGGTAATTGGTTTGGTAAGATGGTTGAGTTCCTCCTCCTACAGGTAAGGTAAGCACCTAGGACATGGACTGGTTGTCTGCCCCCAGTTGGTTTGGTAAGATGGTTGAGTTCCTCCGCCTTCAGGTGACGTAAGCACCTAGGACGTGGACTGGTTCTCTGCCTCCAGTTGCTTTGGTAAGATGGATGAGTTCCTCCGCCTCCAGGTGAGGTAAGCACCTAGGACGTGGACTGGTTCTCTGCCCCCAGTTGCTTTGGTAAGATGGATGAGTTCCTCCGCCTCCAAGTTAGGTAAGCACCTAGGACGTGGACTGGTTCTCCACCCCTAGATGCTTTGGGAAGATGTTGATTTCTCCTCCACCTCAGGTCGAGTTTAGCTCGACCACAGGTGTGGAGCTTTCTCCACCTCCAGTTGAGCTCGGCTCACAGGAGGGTTGTTAAGTGGAGAAAAGTTTGTCTTCCACCTCAGGTCGAGTTCGGCTCGACTAGAGGTGTTGAGTTTTTCCTCCACCTCATGTCAAGTTTAGGGTGTTGAACTTTCTCCAGCTCCAGTTGAACTCGGCTCACAAGAGGGTTGTTAAGTGGAGAAATGTTTGCCTTCCACCTCAGGTCGAGTTTGGCTCGACTAGAGGTGTTGAGTTTTTCCTCCACCTCAGGTCAAGTTTAGTTCGACCTAAGGTGTTGAACTTTCTCCACCTCCAGTTGAGCTCGAATCACAGGAAGGTTGTTAAGTGGAGAAAGGTTTTGCCTTCTACCTCAGGTTAAGTTTAGTTCGACCTAAGGTGTTGAACTTTCTCCATCTCCAGTTGAGCTCGGCTCACAGGAGAGTTGTTAAGTGGAGAAAGGTTTTGCCTTCCACCTCAGGTCAAGTTTAGTTCGACCTAAGGTGTTGAACTTCCTCCACCTCCAGTTGAGCTCGGCTCACAGGAGGGTTGTTAAGTGGAGAAAGGTTTGCCTTCCACCTCAGGTCGAGTTCTGCTCGATTAGAGGTGTTGAGTTTTTCTTCCACCTCAGGTCATGTTTAGTTTGACCTAAGGTGTTGAACTTTCTCCACCTCCAGTTGAGCTCAGCTCACAGGAGGGTTGTTTAGTGGAGAAAGGTTTGCCTTCCACCTCAGGTTGAGTTCGGCTCGACTAGAGGTGTTGAGTTTTTCCTCCACCTCAGGTCAAGTTTAGTTCGACCTAAGGTGTTGAACTTTCTCCACCTCCAGTTGAGCTCGGCTCACATGAGGGTTGTTAAGTGGAGAAAAGTTTGCCTTCCACCTCAGGTCGAGTTCGGCTCGACTAGAGGTGTTGAGTTTTTCCTCCACCTCAGGTCAAGTTTAGTTCGACTTAAGGTGTTGAACTTTTCCACCTCCAGTTGAGCTCGACTCACAGGAGTGTTGTTAAGTGGAGAAAGGTTTTGCCTTCCACCTCAGGTCAAGTTTAGTTCGACCTAAGGTGTTGAACTTTCTCCACCTCCAGTTGAGCTCGGCTCCCAAGAGGGTTGTTAAGTGGAGAAAGGTTTTGCCTTCCACCTCAGGTCAAGTTTAGTTCGACCTAAGGTGTTGAACTTTATCCACCTCCAGTTGAGCTCGGCTCACAGGAGGGTTGTTAAGTGGAGAAAGCTTTGCCTTCCACCTCAGGTCGAGTTTGGCTCGACTAGAGGTGTTGAGTTTTTCCTCCACCTCAGGCCGAGTTTAGCTCGACCATAGGTGTTGAACTTTCTCCACCTCCAGTTGAGCTCGACTCACAGGAGGGTTGTTAAGTGGAGAAAAGTTTTCCTTCCACCTCAGGTCGAGTTCGGCTCGAGTAGAGGTGTTGAGTTTTTCCTCCACCTCAGGTCAAGTTTAGTTCGACCTAAGGTGTTGAACTTTCTCCACCTCCAGTTGAGCTCGGCTCACAGGAGGGTTGTTAAGTGGAGAAAGGTTTTGCCTTCCACCTCAGGTCAAGTTTAGTTCGACCTATGGTGTTGAACTTTCTCCACCTCCAGTTGAGCTCGGCTCACAGGAGGGTTGTTAAGTGGAGAAAGGTTTTGCCTTCCACCTCAGGTCAAGTTTAGTTCGACCTAAGATGTTGAACTTTCTCCACCTCCAGTTGAGCTCGGCTCACATGAGGGTTGTTAAGTGGAGAAAGTTTTGCCTTCCACCTCAGGTCGAGTTCGGCTCGATTAGAGGTGTTGAGTTTTTCTTCTACCTCAGGTCAAGTATAGTTCGACCTAAGGTGTTGAACTTTCTCCACCTCCAGTTGAGCTCGGCTCACAGGAGGGTTGTTAAGTGGAGAAAGATTTGTCTTCCACCTCAGGTCGAGTTTGGCTCGACTAGAGATGTTGAGTTTTTCCTCCACCTCAGGTCAAGTTTAGTTCGACCTAAGGTGTTGAAATTTCTCCACCTCCAGTTGAGCTCGACTCACAGGAGGGTTGTTAAGTGGAGAAAGGTTTGTCTTCCACCTCAGGTCGAGTTTGGCTCGACTAGAGGTGTTGAGTTTTCCTCCACCTCAGGTCAAGTTTAGTTCGACCTAAGGTGTTGAACTTTCTCCACCTCCAGTTGAGCTCGGCTCACATGAGGGTTGTTAAGTGGAGAAAGGTTTTGCCTTCCAGCTCAGGTCAAGTTTAGTTCGACCTAAGGTGTTGAACTTTCTCCACCTCCAGTTGAGCTCGGCTCACAGGAGGGTTGTTAAGTGGAGAAAGGTTTTGCCTTCCACCTCAGGTCAAGTTTAGTTCGACCTAAGGTGTTGAACTTTCTCCACGTCCAGTTGAGCTCGGCTCACAGGAGGGTTGTTAAGTGGAGAAGGGTTTGCCTTCCACCTCAGGTCGAGTTCGGCTCGACTAGAAGTGTTGAGTTTTTCCTCTATCTCAGGTCGAGTTTAGCTCGACTATAGGTGTTGAGCTTTCTCCACCTCCAGTTGAGCTCGGCTCACAGGAGGGTTGTTAAGTGGAGAAAGGTTTTGCCTTCCACCTCAGGTCAAGTTTAGTTCGACCTAAGGTGTTGAACTTTCTCCACCTCCAGTTGAGCTCGGCTCACAGGAGGTTTGTTAAGTGGAGAAAGGTTTTTCCTTCCTCCTCAGGTCAAGTTTAGTTCGACCTAAGATGTTGAACTTTCTCCACCTCCAGTTGAGCTCGGCTCACATGAGGGTTGTTAAGTGGAGAAATGTTTTGCCTTCCATCTCAGGTCAAGTTTAGTTCGACCTAAGGTGTTGAACTTTTTCCACCTCCAGTAAGGTCCACTCACCCAGTCAGGGTGGTGGAACTAGGTCCACTCGTTTGACCCCCGGCGAGGGGGGAGTGGACGTCTCGTCCTCCACTCGCCCCTCCCCCTGTTTTGATTGTTCGGGTTCGATGTTGAGCTGCAGATAGTAGAATTTTGGCTATCCGTAGCCTAATTTTGGGAAGTCTATAAATAGGCCCCCATGGGCACATGTGAAGGGATGCTGATCTCCACCCCCTCTCTCTCGCGTGTGTCTTGTGAGCAAGCACTACCCCCTCCCCCCCTTCGTCAGTGAAGGTTGGTGGTGAGGTGAACTTCGGTGCCCTCTAAGGCGCCCATGCTCAACATTGGCTTGGGAGGGGAAGTTCCTTGTGAGCTTCCGGGTGTGTGGTGGGACCTCTGCGCTGCAGCTTAAGGGGTCCATTTGCGGACTTAGGTGTTCTTCAAGGGCAATGTTCTTTCAATTCTTAGTGACTGGTCAGGGGTTCGAGCTCGGGTCAAGTAAGGGTTAGCCGCATCCCCCTTTCGAACGTCGAGACCAGTTCTCTGGTTTCAACATTCTATGTATGGCTTGTTTAAATCCAAGTAATGACTTCTCAGCCTTTGATAAACAGAAATTAATTCTATTCACTGAACATTATGCGTTGGACTTTTCTCCAATTGACTTAATGAAACTTGAGAATCAACTTGAAAGTTACATATTAGACGTTCGCTCAAACACAGAATTCTCAGATGTGAAAGGGCTTGGAAGATTAACTCAAAAGTTAGTCCAATTGAAGAAGGATGTTCTATACTCATTGTTGTATTTGCTCGTGAAGTTGGCACTGTTATTACCTGTTGCAACTGCAAGTGTAGAAAGAGTTTTCTCTGCGATGAAGATTATCAAAACATCATTACGCAATCAGATGAGAGATGATTGGATGAATGATTGTCTAGTAACATATATTGAAAAAGATATATTCTCTACCATCGACAACAATGATATAATGAAATATTTTCAGAACATGAAACATTGAAGAAGAGTATTATAAAAAAGTAAGTAATCTTATTTTGCTAATTTAAAATGTTCTAATTTAGATAAATTTTTTTAATTTGTAGTCATTTCTTTTCGTATGTATTAATTTTTTGTGTCATTATTTTAGAGCGATGTTAAACGCAGGCCAGTTTTGACTATATGCAGGCCACCGTTTTGTAAAAAGATCGATGTTAAACGCAGGCCGATTTTAGCTATATGCAGGCCACAGTTTTTTTAAAAAAGATATCATTTTTTCTTTTAAAATTTCAGGAAAAATGATTCAAGTAGTTTAATACTTCATGTATTATGTGTTTTTTCCTTCCATGCAATCGTGCCCCCAAGGAGTTTACTCGTTTGTCCGAGTCCGATGTGTTTTTAAATTAAAACTGGCCTAAAGCTATTCATGGGTATTTGCTAAGGCGATAGCGATGACGGCGATGACGACGATAGCGATGACGGCGATGACGGCGATGGCGACGATGACGGCGATGGCGATGGTGGCCATGGCGGCGATGGCAGCCATGGCGGCGATGGCAGCCATGGCGGCGATGTTGGCGATGGCGACGACGGCGATGGCGGCGATGTCGGCGTCGTCGGCGATGGTGGCGATGGCGTGCGGTAGTTACGTCGGGTAGTTACGTCGCTAGTGGGGCTTCTTTGGATAACTGCACCCCATGGATGGGGTGCGGTTAGCGCCTTTAGGGATACTTATTTTATGAATGTTATTTTGCTTGGTGATTTATTTAGGAAAATATTAATTTGATTTTTGAATATGGTATGTAAATATGAAATTTGGCATGCATGAATAATTTTTTGTCCTGCATATATCCGTGGCCTGCATATAGCCAAAACCGGCCTGCATTTAACATCGCTCTTATTTTATTGGACACCCCACTAAAAAATCCTGCAGGTCCGCTTGTGGTGCAACCCCTATTCCAACGTTCTAACCGGTTAAATCTCGAACCTCCCTCTTAAGATTGTTCCTTCTCTGGACCAATTTTTAAGGGCGCTGTTATAAGTACTGCACTTTTGTCTATTTGCACTCGTCGCTATTAGCAAGTGCTGTTTTAAGTGATTGTTTATTCGCACTCAACCTGTCTATTAGCAAAACACTATTACTATTAGCACTTTTTTGTCAATTTCTGTTTAACATAATAAAAATACCATTTTCACTATTGTAAAATAACACTTCAAAAGATAACACATTTTATAAAGTAAATGTCAAAAAATAGATTGTCAATTCTTTGCTCCGATTTTCTTGGATACTCAATAATGTTATTATAGGTCATATAAATATTGTTGCATACCCAATAATTTAACAATACGTACAAGAAGTTTAAATATGTATATGCTCAAGCATGTTGGACTCTCGCCGCCGCCACCAACGTCATCGTCGCCGCCGCCAACTCCAACGTCATCGTCGCCTCCGTCAACGCCATCATCGTCGCCGCCAACTCCAACGCCATCGTCGTCGCCGCCAACGCCATCGTCGTCGCCGCAAACTCCAACGCCATCGTCGCATCCGCCAACGCCATCGTCGTCGCCGCCAAATCCAACGCCATCGTCGCCACCACCAACACCATCGTCGTCGCCGCCAACTCCATCGCCGTCGCGCCGCAAACTCCAACGTCATCGTCGCCTCCGCCAACACCATCGTCACCGCCGCCAATGCCATCGTCATCGCCGCCGACTCCAACGACATCGTTTCTGCGAGAGATGTGTAGGGGCATGCATCTAAGGGGAAAGGGCTGCTTGCGGCTATTAAAAATAACACCCTAAAATTTTAAAATTTTGAGTGCTAGTTGACAAAAGTGAGTGCTAATAAGCCCTAAAATTTTAAAATTTTGAGTGCTAATAGACAAACATAATACTAATAGCAGCGCCCATTTTTAAAGGGCGATGTTATTAGTAGTCCTACAATAGCTCTTCGCAGTCCTAAAAATACTTAATTCATTGGGCAATGGACTGCGTTTTTAAAAACTCGATAGATGATCGTTATCCATTTTTCTCGGCTGCAGATCATTTCCCTGGAAGCGGAGCAGAGTAGTGAAGGAGCGGGGCAAGGTCGAGATGTCCGCCTGCAGCAGTCTCAAGGGAGTAGCTCTCATCGCCGGCGGTGACTTCGGCAACAGCGCTGTCCATGGATCTCTCCAATTCTCTCAGGACCCTAGCACTGGATTCACACACGTGAGGGGTAAGATCACCGGCCTCTCTCCCGGCCTCCATGGCTTCCACATCCACTCCTTCGGCGACACTACCAATGGATGCAACTCCACGGGTACGCCAATACATCTCCCGTTTCTGAGCTTTGATTTCATGATAGCTGATCGTTGATTTTGAGCGATAGCCCCGCTTTTACAGATCAGAGCAGTCGTGGTTTTAATTGCCAATGGGAAATGAATTCGTCGAATTCCTAGGGTTTCACTTTAAATATCTTTTTATGTTTTGACCAGGAGCTGCGTTCCTTCCAATTTCCACAGTTCTACTGAACCTCGATTATCATGGGCCGTTTGTTTCCTGCCATCTTTTACTGAAATGCATTCTATGGACGTCTATATACTAATTCCAGTGTATTTGATGATTAAAAATATATATAACTAAGATAAAATTTTAACCAAACACACTATATTTGATCGATAATATGCAGCACCATGACTGTTGATTATTCACTCGGATGTGCCCCAGATTACTCAAATTAGAACTGATATTCACAGAAGTTTTTTTTTTAAAATTTGGATGTTACTACTTCAGCTACGATTAGAAATCGTATGTTTTACAAATTCATATTATTAGAATAGCTGCCACATACTTAAACTACTACAACTGTTACTGATTGCATCATTGTTAGGGTTTTTTCACAGCAGTTACAAGAATAATTTTTCTGTTATGTAACCATGGGCAATACCTACAAGGTGTTAGAAATAAACCGGTCATATGTCCTAATGTAATCAATGTGGCTGTACATAGAGAAGTCAAAGGTCAACAAGACTAGAAGAAGGCCAATTGAACTTCTCCTCTTCTACCTCTTATCCATCTGAAGATGGCTGCTGTAAAGTGTGTGTATCTTCTCTTCTCTATATGGTTATAAATAGAGAAGAGGTATGTTTGTAATGATTATGAAAAAAACTCTCTTAATCAGTTTATACTTAGACGCTCATCCTCAATCTTTAAAACTACTTGATCCTGTGATTGAAATCAACATTTGGTATCAGAGCTAGTAGTTTGAGTTTCATCATTGGATTTCATGGCAACTTCTTTCTCATCCTCCTCTTCTGTTTATTCACATGCATCTATTCCCATCTTCGATGGTGATAAATATGATAATTGGAATATTCAGATGAAATTTGTATTCATCTCACAAGGACTATGGGATTTAGTTGAGAATGGACCCCAACTTCCTGTAGAGTCTCCTGCCAGTACTCTAGACACATCTTCTTCAGTTATTGTGCAAAAGCAAAGAGATGAGAAAAAAATAAAAGATGCTTGAGCTCTCTCCTTAATTCATCAAGGTGTATCTGAAACTGTGTTTGCAAGAATTATTGCTGCAGAAACTGCAAAAGAGGCATGGGATATTTTGAAAATTGAATATAAAGGAAGTGCTAAGGTAATTGCTATGAAATTACAGCGTTTATGGACAGATTATGAGTTTCTTCGCATGAAACCAGATGAGAGTTTTGATGCCTTCATAGCTAGAACTATCAACTTAACAAATCAAATCCGCAGCTATGGGGATAAAATGGAAGATAACAAAGTGGTGCCAAAGATTTTAAGAAGCTTGTTACCCTCTTTTAGTCTAGCTGCCATGGCTATTGAGGAATCCAAAGATATCAATAGTTTGTCAGTAATGGAATTGATTGGCTCTCTCAAGTCACATGAAGAAAGGATTTTGAGGGACTCCCAACCATTAGAGCAAGCCCTACAAATGAAAGCTCCACTCAAGCCAAAACGTGACTGGAAATGTCCAGGACAAATGGCTATGACTATGGGGAAGAAACCAATTGATCCAGCTTCTACTGCGAAAAACAAGAATAACAATAAACAGGGATCGTATTCTGGTGCTGGAGCAAAAACCCAAAAATATTGTATCATATGTGATAAGACTACCCACGATTCTAAAGATTGTTATTCTCGATGCAAGAGGTGCATAATTCCTAATCATTCAGCCAAAGACTGTTGGCATTCAGCAAAGGAGCAAGCTCAATTTCTTGAAAAAGGAAAAGAAAAGGAGGAGTGTCAGGAAGAAAGAGTAGACATGTTTTATACATGTTTACACGCCACCTCTGACTTAAGTATTTGGTTTGTAGATAGTGGCTGCTCAAGCCACATGTCCAATATGAAATCAAATTTTGTAACTTTAGATGATACATACAAAGCTGTTGTTCATCTAGGAGATGGAAAAACTATACCAATTGAAGGAAAAGGGAGTGTAGCATTTACATCTCATAATGGAACTACTCATGAAATTTCAGAAGTCAGTTATGTGCCCACACTAGCTCAAAGTTTGCTGAGTGTTGGCCAATTATTAAGTAAATGATATGACTTGGTCTTCAAGAATGAGTCCTGTCAAATAACTAAAAAAGAAGTGGGAAAGTGATTGTTGTTGCATATATAACAAAAAACAAAGTGTTTACTCTTGATATGACGCAACTTTCTTTACAAGCTCTGCCCTCTCTCCAATCAACATCCCAGGTTTCTACTCTTTGACATGCAAGGTTAGGTCATATTAATTGGACATCTCTCTTTAATATGGCAAAACAGAATTTGGTATTTGGATTACCCTCACTTCAATAGGGTTCACAGTTTTGTGCAACATGTGCAGAAGCTAAGATGCATACCTTACCTTTTCCAATTGTATCAAGAAGAAGAGCCACCTCTCCTTTGGATCTTCTTCATATAGACTTGTGGGGACCTACATCCACCAAATCTTTGGGAGGTAAATCATATTTTATGCTCATCATTGATGATCATTCTCATTTCATGTAGATATTTTTCTTGCAATATAAACATGAAGCCTTGGAAATATTCAAAACTTTCAACATAATGATTGAAAAAGAACTGGATACCTTTGTGAAGTGCTTACGATCAGATAGAGGAAGGGAATTCACCTCCAGGCAATTCTCAACATTTTGTACAGCTCATGGTATCAAAAGGGAATTAACTGCCCCAAGGTCTCCCCAGCAAAATGGCATAGTAGAACGAAGAAATAGAACCGTGGTTGAAATGGCCAGAAGTCTTCTACAAAATAAAAATCTACCCAAAGAGTATTGGGTTGAAGCTTGCAAAACTGCCACATATTTGCTTAACAGATGTTCCACTAAAGTGTTAAAAGATTCAACACCTTATGAACAAATGTATAAGCAAAAACCTTCAATTGCTCACTTAAAAATCTTTGGCTGCCCAGCTTATTCTCTGATTCCATCTATTCAGCGAGATAAGTTGGATCAAAAAGGAGAAAAATATCTATTTGTAGGGTATAGTGAAGAGTTAAAGACATATAAACTATATCAGCCTATGACTAAGAAAATTATCATCAGTCGAAATGTCATATTCGATGAGAACAACAAGTGGGTTTGGCAGTCAGATTCATTTTGTCTACCTCAGTGCCGGTTGGGCCTATAGAGTACCCCCTCCATGACATTGAATTTGAACATGTTGTTCATGCTCCAATAGAGCATGAAACTAGTTCTTCTCCATCATCCAATTCAAAGACAGATTCTTCATCATCACCAACCCATACTCGCAGTCTTCAAGAAATTTATGTAGACACATCAGAAATAGCTTTATCTGTGACTGTACCTCAAACTTATGAAGAAGCAAATAAAGAAGAAATATGGAGAAATGCCATGAGAGAGGAACTGAACTCCATTGAAGAACATAATACCCGACATCTTGTGCAAAAACCAACCAACAAAAATACTGTTGGATTAAAATGGCTGTTTATGATCAAACTAAATGCAAATGGATCAATCTCCAAATATAAAGCCTGTCTTGTTGCAAGGGGTTTTACTCAAATATTTGGCCAAGATTACTATGATACCTTTGCTCCCGTTGCGCGTATGGATACAGTTCGACTCTTCCTTGCTTATGCATCACAACAACATTATCAAGTCTCCCATCTGGATGTAAAAACTGCATTTCTTAACGGTGAAATCCATGAGGAGATCTATGTTGATCAACCTCCGGGATTTCAAAAAGAAGGCAAAGACAAAGAGAAAGTACATAGATTAACAAAAGCCCTATATGGACTTAAACAAGCATCACTTGCTTGGAATACTCATATTGATGCTTATATGCTTTCTCAACATTTTCACAGATGCCCAAGTGATCCTTCACTATATATCAATCACTCTACAAATTATATTCTTCTCGTGGCCCTCTATGTGGATGATTTATTGGTGACCGGAAGTTCAGCGATTGAAGAATTTAAATGTGTGATGCAACAGAAATATGTGTGATGCAACAGAAATATCACATGACTGATCTCGGTCTAGCTAGTTACTTCCTAGGCTTGCAAATTCTCCAGGCCCCTCAAGGTATAACAATTAGCCAAAAGAAATATACCAAAGATGTGTTTACCAAATTTCAGATGTTACTGTCTAATCCAACGGTGACCCCTATGGAAACTGGACTGAAACTATCTAAATATACTCAAGAGCAGAAAGTAAATGAAGAAGAATATAGATCTCTCATAGGCTCTTTGATGTATATCACTCACACTAGGCCAGATATAGAGAATGCAGTGAATGTGATTTCCCGATTTGTAAGTTCTCTACAATCACATCTTGGAGCTGCTAAACGTATATTGCGCTACTTACAAGGGACATCAAATTTCGGCCTGATGTACGCTGCAGATCCAGAACCAAAAGTCACAGGGTACTCTGATTCGGATTGGGGATGCAGCATCGATGATAGACGTAGCACTAGTGGATGCATTTTCTTCTTTGGATCCAAGCCAGTAATGTGGGCATCTAGAAAACAACCAACTGTGGCACTATCAACCACAGAAGCCGAATACGTAGTCCTAAGCAACTCTGCGTGTGAAGCTATATGGCTTCAAAACATACTATCAGAAATTGACAGGAAGAAAGCGGAAACGGCAGTAACAATCTACTGCGATAACACCTCCTCCATTCATCTGGCTAAAAATCCTGTAACCCAAAGGAAAAGTAAACATATTGAGATGAAATACCATTTCATCCGTGAGCAAGTGGAGAAGAAAGCCATTATCGTGGAGTATTGCTCAACTACTTCGCAGCTTGCCGACATTCTGACGAAGCCCCTTCCTCGACAGCGTTATCTTGCATTAAGAGGTAAATTACGGCTAATAATGGGCCCGGTTTAAGTAGGGGAATGTTAGAAATAAACCGGTCATATGTCCTAATGTAATCAATGTGGCTGTACATAGAGAAGTCAAAGCTCAACAAGACTAGAAGAAGGCCAATTGAACTTCTCCTCTTCTACCTCTTATCCATCTGAAGATGGCTGCTGTAAAGTGTGTGTATCTTCTCTTCTCTATATGGTTATAAACAGAGAAGAGGTATGTTTGTAATAATTATGAAAAAAACTCTCTTAATCAGTTTATACTTAGTTGCTCATCCTCAATCTTTAAAACTACTTGATCCTGTGATTGAAATCAACACAAGGTTACAATAGGGTTGTGCAGAAATAACCGAAGAACAGAGAATCTATTCAGAGTAGACCCAAACCTGCCAGTTCTGTTCGATTTTACTAAGTTCCCTGTTCGGGTTCGATTTTCAAAAAAAATTATAGCTGACTCTTACAGTTCGGTTCTTGATTCTAGGGTTGGATGACCAGGACCTGACTTGTGAATTGAGTTATTAAGGATGGTTGGACCCCAAATTTCATCAGGTTTTACTTGAGTTCATTTCGTTGATTGCCTATTGATAGTATTCTCTAGTTGATATATTGTGTCATTTTGAATGGGCAATTTTAGTGCAGGAAATTTGTAATCGTCTTGTCTGTAAAATTGTCGTTTAAAACAAGGAATCTGTAGATGATGTCGGGCAGGACTGAGAACTACTTCTGAACTGAACTTGATTCCGGTACATGCAGTTCTATTTTGGCGCATACAGTTCGATTCCGGTAATGGGTTGACTCTGATTCCGAAATGTTGGAACTATAAGTTCCTGATTTTGAGTGGAACTGATCCAACCGACCCGAGTCGCACCTCTAGCCTACAACAACTCGAGTTATTACGTATACACTCTGTAAATTAACTCTGAAACTGCTTTTGTAGTTTCAGCCCAATACCTACATATTTCTGCCAATAAACGTGTAGAAAATTCATATTTTTGGTGTTTACATTTTTGTCCTTCAAAAAATGCATTCAAGAGTAGAAGAAGAGCGAGCCTGTTGAGTTTTACTGCGCGAGGGATTAGGCATGTTGGAGATTGGAAGCTAAGTCTAATGAACAAGTCAATATTCTAACCTAAAGGAACTCTGAATTCCATACTTCTTATATTTTCCTATTACTTTTTTCCTTTTAGAAGCCTACTATTGTCAGATTTGTATGCCTCCTGAAATGGTATCAATGCGGGCTTCTAAACTACCTAAAAACTAGAATGATTGTTAACTTTGTTCATGCTTTTGCAATTTGCTTTTTGTGGCACTGTTGCGGGTGCACAATGGGGCGCACTGACAAGTGTCGCAATGATGATAAAGATTCACTTGGAGAGGAGGAAACACGCAGGATTGCTTAGGAGGGAAGGTGATGTAGGGTAGGCTACTTGGTTGTACGACGAACATGCAACCCTAGGTGAAGTGTAGGAAAGTAGCTCTCCTAAATGTAGCATGCAAACGAGACACGGCGGAGAGAACAAATCATAACAATAAAAAATTAAATTGCAAGAGATAGTTTAAGCACCAAAGTAATTCTTTAAGGCAAAGCAAGATTTGGTTTTCCTCCGCGTGGAGGGCCAAAGCAAGAGCACACGACGAATAGTTCTTGCAAACCACAAAATAATCCAGAACAAAACGCTACGAAGCTATAAATCCAATTAAGCACAAGTCATACCATATAATAATGCTGAAAATAAAGGTCCATACAACAAATAACAACTCATAAAGCATGGGAGCTGCTGTAGAAGGGTGGATCCGGCAGGGTATGATGACTTGGCGGCTGAAATTTGAAGATATAGGGCTGGGGGAGGCTGGATTTGGAAGGTGGGGACTGGATCCAAATAGGGATCAGTCGGCCTTTCCCGGAAAGGAAGACTGCAGGTCGGTGGTGGAATACAGGGGCTAGGCTGGTTCTGGACAAGGAAATAGAGAGGAGCTGAGGCTGGGAATAAAGGGCTGGATAGGGTCTTGGGTTGGGAGCAACAGGGTTGTGTCACGGCAGGCGTGGGAATGAGAAACAACGGCTAAAACAGCAGCAACAGGGAGGAGTTATGAGAGGGGTTGCTGGGCGGTTTTTTTTTTTGGGGGGGGCGGATCTGGACGGGATTTTGATAGGGGTTGGGCTGTTTTGGAGGGACAACAGGGTGGGGGTTTTAGGACAGGAAGATGGGCGCTTTCTAGAGGTGGTATGGGCGGGATCTGAGGGAGTGCTGGGTGGTTTGGAAATGAAACAGGGTGGCTGGCGGTTTGCAAAAAGGGGTTGCTGTTTGGTGATGTTGGAGAGGGTCAATTAGGGTTTTGGGAGAGGAAAAATGAAGGTTAGGGATAGGGAATACCTTTTGGGAGCGGGAGAAGGCCTAAGAGTCGTCACCTAGGGTTCCACGGAGTCGGCACCGTGATAGGATCGCTGGATTTCGGAATTTCTTCATTCCAAAATCTGCAATAGCCTCCAAACAGCCCCCATGTTTTTTATTTATAATAAAACATAATTAGGACACCCTGATATTAACGACTATGATTGACCGGGGATGCAGAGGGCTCGATCACACTAAATAAAACTGAAACGCAATAATATAATATATGAAAATTTAGGTAAACGACGAGCCGGACGCATCTGTGGAGTCGGATCGTCGATCCAAAGATACCATATATGGCAGGTGGCCAATTGGCCCCAAATGGGCCCAAAACTCATCCTCCGCCGCAGGTTTGCGTCTTCTTTCCGCATCAGAAGGGACGCCGACTCAACATTAATTTTGAACTTGCATTTCATTTAGTTTTTAAATCTTTTAACATGATGTATGCGGAATTGTAAGGTTTGTAAATAATCTAAACTACTAATAGTATTATGATGAATGAAGGAAGGCAGCTTAACCTAATTCTCTATTCTCATTTTTTTGCTTTTCTTCCATCTTACCCTCGCCAGCTCTACTCGATAGGCGTGGTCGACAACCCTACCTAGTGGGGAGAGCTCCCAAGTCCCATCTTGACTTTTTCAAGAATCTCTCCACCAGTAGGAACTCTATAGGATCCCGAAGGAAGTACTCTCTTTCTGGCTAGTTCTCACAACTGGGACACCTGACTGATGCATTCATTTATCCAATGCCCTTTACATGATCAAGCGAGCTTTGTTACAATATCTGGTTTCAATGTGTTGGGTTGATTCTAATATTTCAGTGCAATCATTTATTAGTAATATATATTATTATCTCTATATATACATGCATACGTCTTTTGCCTTGCTCCGATGCTACGTGCAGCCCATGGCATATATAGATGGTTTAGATTTATAGTATGATATATTATAAGATCTCATATATACTAGAGCATATATATAGGTGGCTTAACAGCCCATGAAAAATCACACCAAAGAGCAGGAAACAGAGTCTATGCAAGGTGGATCGAAATTTTGAATCATCCTGAAGAAGAATGTGAGAGTTGTCGGACCTTTCTCATCCCCTTACTTCGTGCAGTATAGTGGGCGGCCAAGTCATTTCAGATGGATGACAGCAGTGATGCTCGGGATCTGCAGTAGGTGAAGACGCCACATGGTTGCGCGCATCGACCTTGGTGCTCGTACATGGAATTCTCTTCACT